>JAKSZT010053980.1:394875-459875 GCA_026826555.1 Tolypeutes matacus
GAACTGTCCCACGTCCCTTGTGTTTCTGCTTTTTCTTAATGGTTTTCAAAGTGACATTCTTTCCTTTTTTCCAATCTATCTGACACCCTGTACAACCCATAATTTCTGGTCCATCAAAAGAAAAGGGATCAGAATCATCTGGTTCTGACCTCATCCTGTATGTCTTTGTCAACACTTCATTTGTGAAATACTCATTGGGTTCAAAGTGAAATTCTAAGACAAAACTCATAGGCTGGCCAGCGTCTGAGAACTTCACTTTAATATCCTTCAAGTGCTTCAGAATAGGTTCATCATGTTCCTGAACCATATCACTGAGCAAGTCAACATTCTTAAAAACAGTCAACCAAAATTCAGGAATTCCTTTGGGGTCTTCTTTTTCTTCATCCTTTTTCTCATCTTCAATCTTGGCTTTTTCTTTCAGCTCCTCCGAAATTTCATCTTCCTCATCTGGTTTCCATTCACATTCTTCTTCCGTAGGTTCATAAATTGCATTGATGATCTCGAATCGCTTATCAAATAGAGGTTGATAGAGAACAGCGTATTTTCTTTCAAGATCATGAACTTCCTCGTAGAATTTGGCTTCTATCTGTGCACATTTAACTTGAAGGTTTTTGAGGGCATTCACTCGTCTTTTAACTACCCTTGGCAAGCTTTCAATGTATCCTGTTGGTGTTTCTACCAGACCATCAAGTCTTTCTTGAAGGGCTGCAAGAATCTGAGGATTTTGCATCATTTGAACAGTCAGCTGACGTGCTTTGATTTTTGATTCTTCACCAGTTTCTTCTTCTTCTACTTCTTCAACATCATCCAAATCTTGATCAAGTTCAGACTGTTCTTTGTTGTCAATGTCTGCCATGTTGTAAGAACTCCAAATATCGGTAGCTAGTACGGGGAGCCAGGCGGCCGGAGCTGCGCAGGCAGTGACTCAGGGCGGCAGCGGGAGGAGGAGGAGGCGGCGCCGGGAGCAGATGGCGCTAAAAAAAAAAAACGTGGTATCTTTATTTGGTTTTGGTATTAGGGTAATGTTGGCATCATAGAATGAGTTAGGTAGTATTCCTTCTACTTCTATTTTTTGGAAGAGCTTAAGTAGAATTGGTGTTAGCTCTTTCCGGAATGTTTGGTAGAATTCAGCTGTGAAGCCATCTGGTCCTGGACTCTTCTTAGTTGGGAGGTTTTTAATGACTGAGTCTATCTCTTTACTTGTAATTGGGCTGTTGAGTTCATCTATTTCTTCTTTCATCAATGTTGGCTGTTTGTGGATTTCTAGAAACTTGTCCATTTCCTCTAAATTGTCATTCTTGTTGGCATATAATTTTTCAAAGTATCCTCTTATGATACTCTTTATTTCTGTGGGGTCAGTAGTGATATCACCTTGCTCATTCCTTATTTTATGTATTTGCATCTGTTCTCTCTTTTTCTTTGTTAGTCTGGCTAAGGGTTTGTCAATTTTGTTGATATTCTCGAAGAACCAGCTTTTGGTTTTGTTTATTGTTTCCAGTGCTTTCTTATTCTCTATTTCATTTAGTTCTGCTCTAATCTTGGTTATTTCCTGTTTTCTACTTCCTTTAGGTTTAGTTTGTTGTTGTTTTTCCAATTCCTCCAAGTGTGTAGTTAGGTCTTCAATTTTAGCTCTTTCTTCTTTTTTAATATATGAATTTATGGCTATGAACTTCCCTCTCAGGACTGCTTTCGCTGCATCCCAGCGTTGTTATGTTGTTGTGTTGTTGTTTTCATTAGTTTCAAGGTAGTTACTGATTTCTTTTGAAATTTCCTCTTTGACCCACTGTTTGTCTAAGAGTGTGTTGTTTAACTTCCATATCCTTGTGCCTAACCTGTTTCTCTGTCCCTTATTGATTTCCAACTTCATTCCGTTGTGGTCAGAGAAATTACTTTGTATAATCTCAATCTTTCTGAATTCATTGAGTGTTGTTTTGGGGCCTAGCATGTGGTCTATTTTGGAGTATGTTCCATGTGCACTGGAGAAGAATGTAAATCCCGCTGTATTTGGGTGTAGTGTTCTGTATATGTCTATTAAGTCCAAATCTTCTAATGTATTGTTGAGTGCCTTCGTTTCTTTATTGATTCTCTGCCTAGATGTTCTGTCTAATGATGATAGTGGTGTGTTGAAGTCCCCTGCTATAATTGTAGAGGAATTTATTTCTCCTCTTAGTTTTTCCAGAGTTTGTCGCACGTATTTTGAGGCACCTCGATTAGGTGCGTAAATGTTGATGATTGTTCTCTCTTCTTGAGAGATTACTCCTTTTACTAATATGTAGTGTCCATCTTTGTCTCTTACAATAGTTTTGCATTTAAAGTCTATTTTGTCTGATATTAGAATAGCTACTCCTGCCCTTTTTTGGCTATTGTTAGCTTGTAAAATGGTTTTCTAGCCATTCACTTTCAGCCTCCTTGAATCCTTAGGCCGAAGGTGGGTTTCTTGTAGACAGCATATAGATGGATCATATTTTCTTATCCATTCTGCCAATCTGTGTCTTTTGATTGGTGAATTTAATCCATTAACATTCAGTGTTTTTACTCGTAACGAACTTCTTACTTCAGTCATTTTTTCTTTGGGTTAATGTATGTCATATGTTGTTTTGTTTCTCTTTTTGACCTTTCAGTTGTTTTTAAACTCTCCTCCAACTCTCTCTCCTTTGTTTTTTCCTTTCAATTTGTAGAGATTCCTTTAGTATTTCTTGAAGTGCTGGTTTCTTCTTAACATACTCTCTTAACTGCTGTTTATCTGTGAATATTTTGAACTCTCCATCATTTTTGAATGCCAATTTTGCTGGATAGAGAATTTGTGGCTGGAAGTTTTTTTCTTTTAGTGTTTTGACTATGTCATACCACTGTCTTCTTGCCTCCATGGTTTCAGCTGAGAAATCAGCACTTAATCTTATTGTGCTTCCCTTGTATGTGATGGTTCTCTTTTCTCTTGCTGCCTTGAGTATTTTCTCTTTGTCTTGAGCATTGGACAGTTTGACAAGTATATGTCTTGGAGTTGGCCTGTTGGGATTTATACTATTTGGGGTGCGCTGTGCTTCCTGGATCTGCACATCCATCTCTCTCAATAGAGTTGGGAAGTTTTCAGCCATAACTTCCTTCAACACTCCTTTTGTTCCCTTTCCCTTCTCTTCTCCTTCTGGGATGCCCATAATGCGTATGTTTGTGCATCTTGCATTATCGGTTAATTCCCTGAGACCATACTGGATTTTTTCTATCTTTTTGTCTATCTTTTCTACAATCTCTTTGATTTCAACTGTATTGTCTTCCATATCACTAATTCTTTCCTCTGCCTGTTCAATTCTGCTGCCATGTGAGTCCAGCGTCTTTTTCATTTCTTGACTTTTGTCTTTGTTCGCCATCATATCCATTACCTTTTTAGGTGTGTTAGCTATTTCTTCAGTATGTTCTCCCAGTGTCTTCTTTATATCCTTAATCTCTTCCTTCAGTTCTTTAAGTTGGTCCATGATATTTGTTTGGATAGCTTTGATTAGTTGTTCGATGTACTGCATTACTTCCTGGTTTTTATTTTGTGCACTGGACTGTTCAATGTTTTCCAGTTTTTCAGAGTCATTTGTATTTTTCTGTTGCCCTCTGGTCATCATATTATCTTGATGGGTTTGTTCAGTTGATTAGGTTTTCTCTATGCTCTAGAATTTTATTTAGCTGTTGGTTCTGCGTGTGAGTTAAGTTTTCTCTTTGGCAGTTTTTCTTCTTATTTTATTTCCTTACTTCTTTCTATGTTCGCTTGAAGGAAAAAGGTTAGGGCCAGAGGAATCAAAAGATGTAAGGAAGGCAGAAGGATAATAGAAATATTGATAAAAGTTAGAAGAGGGGCAAAATGAGACTTAATGAGATGAATATTTAACTTGTGTAGGCAGTGTAGAGTACTAGGAAAAAATATGGAGTTCCTATAATGGACTGGGAAAACAAATGGAGGAATATATATATATAGTGATTTAGAAGGCTAGAATTATGAGGAGGGAGAGAAATAGTAGAGAAAGGTCTGAAAGGAAAAAGTTAATACTAATAAAAAAAAAGAAAAGAAAAAAGAAGAAGAAAACAAAATAGATGGGATAAAAATTGACACCCTTAAGTTGTGGGCCTATGAAAAAATGTTGTCTCTAAGAGCCACAACAGAAAACAGAAGGCAGAAACATGCAGGAAGGATAAGCGATAGTTTGTAATACAGAATCAATATATACAGTGAGTGGGAAATTACTGAATAAGAAGCCCAGCAAATAAGCTACCAGCTGGCAGCACCTATTTAAAAAATAAAATAAAAGGAAAAAGGAAGGGGGGAGGAAAATGGGAATAATAGCAATAGACCAGAAAGTAACAGAGAGAAACCAAAGATCCACCCAGGCAAGCAGTCAAACAGAGCTAAGGGGGGTCAATGATTCCCCTAGGGTCCACGTGGATCCTTCCTGCCTACTTGTGTTTATCAATGAATTTCCCCACAGGGTTCTATATGCAGATCCTGAAGCAGCTTTTAGCTATTAAACTAAATTAAAAAGAATTTATTTTTCATTTGTTGAGGTGACCTCACTTTTTTTTTTTTTTTTTTTAAGCCAAATGCAGGACCCAAAATAATTCCTCTTCTAGACCAACCCCCTTATGGAAGGGACCCTAGCTGGGCCCGTGGAAATTAATCAAGCACGTCCCACTTTCCGGACTCCCCAGGTTAGCTGAAACTCTGATGTTAGTCAGTGAGGATGCTAAAGACGGCGGATTCCGCCCCTTCTGGCGCCAAGCTCCAGCGTCACCGGGCTGCTCAGTAAATCAGTTTGAATGCAGATTCGCATCTGCTCTCAGCCTAATGCTACTTCAGGTCGGCTTATCTGCTCCCCAAAGCTATGGGGCTGTGCAGGCAGCCAGATCGATGTCTAAAAATATAAAATACCCTTCCCTGTCTTCCAACCGAACCCTCCCTTTTTTGGGAAGTGTCCCTTCCTCCTGGCTCCGCAGCGGCCCGGGTCTTATCCCTGGGTGGCTAGGGAAATCAGCTGCGTTCCCCGACCAAAATCCCCTCTCCGGTTCACCGGGTGCTGACTAGCTCGTTTGCTCTGTTCACACAAGGTCCAAGGGGCGCCAGGCAGCCAGCTCCCCAGAAAATAAAACTTTTTTCGCCCTGCCCGGGGCTCCAAATGGCCGTTTTATTATTTTTTTCCGTAACCGCAGGGCTCAGCCGCCTGTGCCAACCTCCACCGGCAGCCTCAAAACTCACGAATCTCCACCGTTTGGTCCACGCCGCCGATCCGCGCAGAGAGATGTCCCAAGCCTCTCACTCCACGCGTGCACAGCACAGACCCCCGGGCAGGACCCTGTCCCCAATCCGCCTTGCTCTGGGAGCTTGCAGTGTGCGCCCTCCTACACTAACGCCATCTTGCCCTCCTCCCCCCCTATGTTTTTTAAATGTAGCAGTAAAATGTATTATGATGTGCCTGTAAAAGCCACTCATTTAAAAAAATGCACATTTAAAAAATGACTCACTTGTGACAAATACTAACCTACCTACAGTAATAATCTATAAAATTAAAACCATCCTTGCGAAATATATCAGCACTTCACACATATAACAAATCCTTCAGGAGTCAGCTACCATAGTTATAACTTCTTTAAAGCAAAAAACTTAAGCACAAATCAAAATTAAGAGAAACTTCAGAATGTTCACCTTTGCATGCATTTTTGGCTGAAATTTCAAAGATTCCGCACATAACAAAACCTCAACTTTGAATCAAAATGAATATTAAAAACATTCAAACCTTGTGACAAACTTACTCTACTGAAGCAAGGAAAATATAGTGAATAGTAGAAGCAGTATATTTCTAGAAGAGAAAGCAATCATTTATTTCCTTTTGTTTCTCATAAAACAAAAGTCAATGAGTCAGCATTTTAATAACACTGACCAAGTTACTTATTATTCAAGAATTTGCTTTCCAAGTTCTGTCTTTAAAATATATCCATCCATATATTTGGATTAAATTAAATTTATAAATCAAAAACATTTTGCTCAGATTTCTAATCTTAAGTATACACCATAACTTATCAAAGCATCATCCAAACACTATACAATAATGCTTTCATTTAGATTTAGATGCTTCATCTGAAAATTTTATCTTACAAACAGGAGTTTTGCCATATTTCTCCAGAATAAATGTCCCTAAGTCTAAAACTTTAAATAATAATCATAAAAGAAAGATTCAAATAATTCATGCTATGCATTTTCCTTCTTTGGGCTTGATAAAAGACAGAGCCATCTGGTGTTGGAGCACCACCTTCCTTCTCACTTACAGTCTCTACATTCCCAGAAGCAGACACAATAACCATAGCTTTATTTGTTGAGGCTGTCTTCTGTTTCTCAGCAATAGCTGCACAAACAGCAACAATCTCATCACTTTCAAAGTCATAGTCAGGAAAAGACTGGTGAGAAATCTGTTACTTCTGCTGATGATTCACTTTTTTTGATTCTCTGTGCCACTTTCTGATGTTCCTGGAATGTTCTTGCCCAAGAAGGGTCTTCTTTCCATATTTCAGGGTGCATTGGATAAATGTGAAGGGCTACTTGAAAACTTTGAATTGCTTCATTTATTTTGGCCTTCAGCTCTCTTTTATTCTATTGTTCTATTGTCTTTCTTCTTATCCTTAAGTTTAACCTTCCTAAAAATCTTCATTTCTAAACTCTTCTCCAAATCTTTGATGCTTGATTTTCCTTTCAGGCTACAGCATCCCCTTTAGTATCTCTTGCAAAGCTGATCTTTTGGTAACATATTCTATCAGTTTTTGTTTGTCTGTGAGGACTCTGAACTCACCCACATTTTTGAAGGACTTGTTTGCCAGATACAGAATTTTTAGCTGGCAGTTTTTCTCTATAAATACCTTAAATACATCATACCACTTTCTTCTCTCCTCCATAGTTTCTGATGAGAGGTCGGCAATTAAACTTATCAAGTTTTCCTTGTACGTGATGCTATGCTTTTCTCTTGCTGCTTTCAGAATCCTCTCCTTGTCGCTGATATTTGTCATTCTGAATTTTAGGTGTCTCAGGGTAGGTCTATTCGGATTTATTCTGTTTGGGTGCATTGTCTTTCTTGGACATTGATATTTATGTCATTCATAAGGCTTTGGAAGTTTTTGGTCATTATTTCCTCAAATATTCTTTTGGCCCTTTTTCCATTCTCCTCTCCTTATGGGATGCCAATAATGTGAATGTTTGTGCATTTTGCATTGTCATTAAATTCAATGAGACTGTGTTCCATCTTTTCCACTCTCTTATCTTTCTGTCATCCTGTCTTTTCCAGTTCAGATGTTCTGCCTTTGAAATCTATTTCTGTCTTCAAGCAATTAAAATCTGCTCTTATGTGCTGCTAATGTAATTTTAATCTCATCCATCTTGTCTTTCAATCCCATACATTCTGTTACTTTTCTTTGTAGGTTGTCAAATTGTTCCTTATGCTCTCTCAGTGTCTTCTTAATATCCTTAGTCATATTTTCTTTAAATTGTTTGAAGTGACTTAGGAGACTTGTGTGTTATCATTGATTAATTGTATTAAATCCTATATCTCTTCAGGATATTTGTTTTTTCCTTTTGGCTGGGCCATTTCTTCCTGTTTCCTAGTATGGCTTATAATTTTTTGATGATGCCTAGGCATCTGAATATGTTGGTGTATTTACTCTGATGGCTAATTTCTCTCTCTTGCCTGTTGTTTTTTCTTTTCCACATATATTCTTTGATATTTGGTTCAACTTATTCTCAGTCTTTAAAATTTCCCAGCTTAAGTGTTCAAAATTGGGCGAGGGACTCACTAGTGGGGTGCAGATTTTCTCCCATGATTTTGATAGTGTCAAGTTTTTCCCCATGCAGTTTCCACACAGGCTAGCAGATGGCACTAGTTAGTGCACCTTTTCATGGAGATGTTTCAGTCTTGGCTTTTCTGTGTTCCTATGTTGAGTCTCCAGATCAGAGATTCAAGGTGGCTTCTGCTGGCTAAATTCACTGAAGAAAAGCACCCCAAACTCCCCCCCTCCCCTTCCCTTGAAACAGCTGATGGGGAGGAAGATGTCTTTTCCCCTTTTTGTGCCGAGTTTATTTATTTATTTTATTAAACATAAGGTCCCTGAGGTTCATCCATGTTGTCACATGTGTCAGTACTTCATTCTGTCTTACATCACATGTATATACCACAGTTTGTTTATCCACTCATGTGCTGATGGACGTTTGGGTTTCGTCTATATTTTGGCAATTGTGAATAATGCTGTTATGAACATTGGTTTGTATATATATGTTCCTGTCCCAGCTTTCAGTTCTTCTGTTTATATACCTAGTAGCAGGATTGCTAGATCATGTGGCAATTCTATGTTTAGCTTCCTGAGGAACTGCCAAACTGTCCTCCACAGTGTCTTCACCAATCTACATTCCAACCTGCAGTGAATGAGTGATCCTATCACTCCAGATTCTCTCTAATACTTACAGTTTGCTATTTTTAAAATAGTAACCAGCTTAGTAGGTGTGAAATTATGTCTCAGTGTAATCTGTTTAGCAGTTCCCTAACAGCTAATGATGTTGAGCATTTTTTCATGTGTTCTTTAGCCATTTGTATGACCCTCTTTGGAAAAATGTTAAAGTTTTTTGCCCATTTTTTAATTAGGTTGTTTTTATTTTTATTATTGAATTGTAGGATTTCTTTATATACGTTGGATATTAGACCCTTATTGAATATGAGGCTACTAAATATTTTCTCCCATTGAGTAGGCTGCCTTATCATTTTCTTGACAAACTCCTGAGAAGCACAAAAGTTTTAAATTTTGAGGAGGTCCCATTTATCTCATTTTTCTTTCATTGCCCATCCATTGGGTGTAAAATTTCTGAATCCACTGTCTACCACAACGTGCCATATATGCTTCCTTATATATTTTTCTAGGAGGTTTATGGTCTTGGCTCTATTTAAGTCTTTGGTCCATCTTGAGTTGATTTTCTATAGGGTGTGAGATAGGGATCCTCTTTCCTTTTTGTGGATATGGATTCAAGTTTTCACAGCACCATTTGTTGAAGACAACTTGAACTTGGCAGCCTTGACAAATATCAGTCAGCCACAAATGTACAGCTCTTTCTCTGAACTCTCAATTTGGTTCCATTAGTTAATAAGTCTATCCTTGTGCTGATACCATTCAGTTTTCACTAATATAGCTTTCTGGTATGCTTAAAAGTCAGGTATCCTGAAACTTTGTTCATTTTTTCAAGAAGTTTTTCATTATTCAGAACTCCTTACACTTCCAAATAAACTGTATAATTGGCTTTTTAAAAATGTATTAAAATATATCACTCATACATGAACATACATAAACAGTAAGTGTATAGTAATAGTTGTGAACTTACAAAACAAACATACATAACATCATACAGAGCTCTCATACCTTACACTCCCACCAATACCTTGCATTGTTGTGAAACATTTTTAACTAATGATTAAAGAGCATCTTCAAAATATTACTACTAACCAAAGTATTTTCCCCCAACCTATCCTATCATTATTATTATTATTTGTATCATTTAAACATGAACATACATAAACAATAAATGTAGAGTAAAAGCTGTGAATTTACAAAGCAAACATTCATAATATCATACAGGGGTCCCATACATCAATCCTCCAACAACACCTTGCATTGTCATGAGACATTTGTTCAAATTATGAAAGAATATTGTCAAAATCTGACTACTAATTATAGTCCTTATCTTACATTTGTTTTATTTTCTCCCAACCCAACCTATTATTATTTTTTAAATATATTTTTATGACAGAAGGTGTAAACTTACAAAACTATCCTTCACATGTGCAGAATTCCCAAACAACACCCCTCTATCAATACACCGCACCATGGTGGAATATTTTTTACAGATTATGAGATAATATCATCTGATTATTAACAGGTCCACAGCATACATTTGGCACACATTTTCCATACTCCCCATTATCAACACAGTACATCTTTGGCATAGATGCAAGAATAATACGTTATTACTTTTAACCACACTCCATAGTTCATTCATGTTTTTCCCATGCTTCTCCACATTCCCACCACCCTGCAATACTGTTGCACACCTGCTCTAGCTCACAAAGGACACTCTTGCATCTGTACCATAAACCACTATTCTTATCCACCTCTGAGTTTACTATGCTATTCAGTCCCTAGATTATTCTCTAGCTGTCTGTCAAATGGCATTTACATCCCTAGACTACCCTTTTCAGCCACATTACATTCAAACCAGCTGTTACTATAATGTGTTTCCATCAACTCTGTACATTTCCACACTTTTACAGTAAAGCCAATTAAAACTTCTACATACATTAAATATCAGTAGGCAATCTCAGTCCTCCTCTTATCTCCTTAAAGAATCCTCCACCTACCACCAGGTCTTGAAGATATTTTCCTACATTTTCTTCTAGAAGCTTTATGGTTCTTGGTTTTATATTTAGGTTTTTTTTTTTATTAATTTTGAGTTAATTATTGTATAGGGGTCCTCTTTCCTTCTTTTGCTATGGATATAAAATTTTCTCTGCACCCTTTGTTGAATGGACTGTTCTGCCTGAGCTGGGTGGGTTTGACAGGCTAGTCAAAAATCACTTGAACATAGATGTGAGGGTCTGTTTTGTAACCATCAATTTGGTTCCATTGGTCTATGTGTCTGTCTTTATGCCAGTACTATGCTATTTTTACCACTGTAGCTAGGTAATACAACTTAAAATCGGAGATGAGAGTCCTTCAACTTTGCTTTTCCTTTTTTAGATGTTTCTTGCTATTCAGGACCCCTTATCCTTTGAAAAAAAATTGACAATCATGTTTTCCATTTATTTAAAAATTTTGCTGGTGTAATTTTTATCGGGATTGCATTGAATCTGTATATCAATTTGAGTAGAATTGACATCTTAATGATATTTAGTCTTTCAATCCATGAGCATGGAATGTTCTCCCAATTATTTAGGTCTTTTTTGATTTCTTTTAACAATAAGTTGTAGTTTTCTGAGTACGAGTGCTTTACATCATTGATTAAGTTTATTCCTGAATATTTAGGTTTTATCTGTCATATTTTATTTTCACTTGACACTTTTAGTTACTTTTATTAAATATATTCTTCATTTCTAGACTCTCTTCCAGACCTCTCTCTCCTTTCCTTTCTTTTCAGGCTGTAGCACACCCTTTAGTATTTCCTGCAAAGTGGGTCTCTTGGTTACAAACTCTCTCAATTTCTGTTTATCTGTGAATATTCTAAACTCACTTTCATGTTTGAAAGACAATCGTGCTGGGTATATGATTCTTGGCTGGAAGTTTTTCTCTTGCAGTATCTTAAATATATCATACCACTGTCTTCTTGCCTCCATGGTTTCTGATGAGAGATTGGCACTTAATCTTATTGGGTATCTCATATGTTATGCATTGCTTTTCTCTTGCTGCTCTAAGAATTCTCTCTTTGTCTTTGGCATTTGACATTCTGATTAGTATTTGTCTTGAAGTTGGTCTATTCAGATTTTTTGAGATGGGAATATGTCGTGCTTCTTGGGCATGGATATCTATGTCCTTCAATAGAGTTGGGAAATTTTCTACCATGATTTCTTCAAATATTCCTTCTGCCCCTTTTACCCTCTTTTCTCCTTCTGAGACACCCATGACACATATGTTTGTATGTCTCTTGCTATACTTTAGTTCCCTGAGACCTTGTTCAAGTTTTCCAATCTTTTCTTCATCTGTTCTTATGTATGTTCATTTTCAGAGGCCATTTCTTCAAGCTCACTGTAGCCATTTGGAAGTTTGATGTAATTATGAATTCCAAAAATAGATATTGGATCATGCTTGTAAACTAGTTTGCTAATCTGGGCATGATTGAGTTATGATTAGGGCATTAACTGGGCCACATCATTAGGGTATTGAGCCCCACCCCTTGGTGGGGCAGTAATCAAATATAAAAGGCATAGTAAAGGACAGAGGGAGCAGTTCTGATGTTGCAGTCTTGAGCTGAAGCCCTGGGAAGTAAAACAGCTTGGTCGTGAGGAAGGAGAGAAGGCCCCAGGATAGAGACGAGCCATTTGCCTGAGAATTGACAGCTGGCCTTATGTAGAAAAGCAAAACCTAGAGAGCCTTGTAGTCTACAGCTGACTTTGTGGAGGAAACAGAGGAGCTAAGCCTGGAGAGAAACACAGCCCCAGGAAGAGAGGAACCCAAGGAGCCTGAACCTTGGCAAACATTGGCAGCTGTCTTGCTCCAACACATGGCAATGGACTTTGGTGAGGGAAGAGACTTATGCTTTATGGCCTGGTAACTGTGGACTTCTAACCCAAATAAATACCCTTTATAAAAACCAACCAATTATTGGTATTTTGCATTTGGCTGATTAATACACTCACCAATCCTTTCTTCTGCCTCCTCAAATCTGCTATTATATGATTCCAGTGTATTTTTTATTTCATTTATTGCACCTTTCATTCCCATAAGATCTGCTATTTTTCTATGTATTCTTTCTAATTCTTCTTTGTGCTCATCCAATGTCTTCTTAATAACCTTAATTTCTTTAGCCATCTCATTGAATTTATTGAAGAGATTTGTTTGAACATCTATGATTAGTTGTCTCAACTCCTTTATGTCATATGGAGGCTTATTGTGTTCTTTTAACTGGACCATATATTTCTGTTTTTGGTTTGGATTGTAATTTTTGTTGGTGTCCTGGTATCTGGCTTAGTAGAGTATTTATTTTGGGTGAAGCTTTTCTGTTTGGTTTAGGGCTTCCTGCCATTTCTCCCTTGCTGGTTGTGTAGTAGGAGCCAAGGATGTAGTTGGTGCTATAAGCTGTGAAGGCTGAAGCTACCCTCATTGCCCCAAGGAACAATGAAACTTCTCCCTGTTTTCTCATTTGCCAGGGGTAGGGACAGAACCACAGCTGTGTGGAATATTCCAAGTCATGCAGGTCTAGACTGTAGTTGCCCAGAGAGACTAATGAAGCTTCACGCCCCTTTCATCCCTGCCTGGGGCAGGGATGAAGCTGCAGGTGAGGGCAGCAATCTATGCAATGTAGGTCCAAGATGACCAAAGTTGCCCCGCAGATTTCCGATTATTCAGTCTGTGCTAGCTAAATGTACCTGCAGTTACCTGGATAGGCTGGTTCAGGGCCCATCAGCTTCCTCCCTGCTAGAAGTGGGGCTGAAGCCTAGGCTAGGACTGCAGGGCAATCTGGGTGAAAGAAACCAGTCTCTACAATCACTGTGATTTTCAGTCATCCCGGCTTCCCTCATGCTGGTCCTGAGGTCTCATTTGAAACTCCTTCAAAAGAAGCCCTGGATAACTCCAAACAGAAAGGCCTACCCATTGGTTCCCTGAAACATAACAGGTGAAGGTAGAAAGGCAACCAATCAAGACAGCAAATAGATGAGATTCCTCCTTAATATGGGGAAAGGGGAAGAGGAAGTGCTTTAAAAAGGCCTACCCTGAGCCCCAAGTTGTATATCACCTCTAGCATACTCACACTCCTGTCTCAGGTGTGTACCATCTTTTTTCTTGTTTCCTAATAAACTCTGTACTCTCTTGCCTGTGCTATCATCTGTCCTTAAATTCCTTTATGAGACCCAGCTAACCTAGAAGCCCAGAGCACTCCTGCAACCCCTCTTTGAGAGGTCCCTGCTCCAGGAATTTCTACTTCAAAAAACCTGCAGCTTTGATTATATTGGTAAATTTTATTTTAAAAAAGAAAATAGAAGGTAATGGAGAATTCAGCAGAAAGCACTGTTGTGATTCAGGGTGAGGGCATTAAACTTAAACAAATATGGTTTTTAATCCTTTCCCCCCAACTTCTTAGATCATGTGTAACTAAACAAGGTAAAGTATAAGGTATAGAAAGCAGGGTGCCTGTCAGAAAGAACATTTGAATGCAAAGTAAATGATATTTTTTCTTATTCTTAGAACATTTTACTAAATTTTGGATTTCCCCAACTTCTGTCCTCAGTGCTCCAGATGGAAAATTGAATTTAAACTCAGAAACTATGAAGAAAAAAAAAAGCCTGACACACTTAATATATAAAAAGCTAAATATATTGTGCCTTCACCCAAAAAGTGCCCAGCATAAATTAAGTTGAAAAGCAAAGAAAAATCATGGAAATGTTTAGTATTTTTGACAGAGTACAATTTCAATAAATATGAAGAGTTTCTTCAAAGCAAAAGCAAAGATTAGCTTGGCCTCACTAATGTCAAAGACCTGCAAATTAAAACAATGAGATATAAGTTTGACTCACATATTAGAAAATGTAAAGTATTTTCATTATAATTCAAGTTGGTGAAAAAGCCTCCCAAATGGTGCTGGTGGAAATGAACTTGATTGTATTCTTGGAAATACAATGTAGCATTAACATTTTAAATATAAACATCTTTTTGACACAGGAATTACACTTCTAAGAATTTTCCTACAGAATCCTTTCTAGAAACAAGAAATTGTATTAGAAAAAAATCATGTTCTTTAGTAATGAGTGGAAAAAATAAGTGACCTTCTTGATAGAAACTATGCAGCCCTTAGAAATAAAAAAATATATATTACCTGGAGAAGATTTTTAACATATATTAAAAGTAAAAGTCCTTGTAATCCCATTCGAAGAGGTAGACATTTTTAAAGAATTGAAACATATGTGAGTGTGTGTGTTGTGCATGTATGCATATTTGTGAAACAATGGTTACTTTGCAGAAGTGGTTATGAAGACTTCTAGGTAAATGCAATTGGTTTCTATATTTTGTAATTTCTTTGGAAAATTTTTATAATCTGAAAAAAATATGGCAAAGCAAAAGAAAAAAAAGCAAATCTATGTCCCTTAGGTTTTCAATTTCACCTCTTTTTTATTTACAGTCTTTCCTTTGGGAATTATTATTTTCATGGAATACAATTTTATTGAAGAGTTGTTTAAGAAAATATTTTGAAGTCACAACAAAAATGATAAAAAAATTAGTAATATTTTATTTATGGAACTTGACTGTAAATGATGTAAAAAGTACAAAACTTTCAAACAAATACAAAGACAAACGAAATGGCAGAGTCCAGTCATGCTTTTATACAGATCCCTCTATTCTAACAATTTTCCATAAAGATAAAATGTAAAAAGAGAAAATTTAAAGGACATTTGTGGACTGAAAATCAAGAAAAACAGTTTTGTCTATTGGAAATAGAACACACATACAAAACACTGAACAAAGCTGAAGATGAGGATCTGCTGGGTTGTGGATCCAGAAAGAGGCAACAAGAAGTGTAAAGTCAATTTCTGGGAGATAATTGATATTAAACCTGTTTCTCATATCACATTTTAAAATGTAGTCTCTTTAATCTAAACCTTACCTATTTTCACTATTTTTAAGTGAGTTTTTTTCTAGGCAAGACAATAATATAATATAGTACACTTTCAACAAGCAGTTCCATAAATCTACAGGCAAATATTTTGTGGGCTATAAAATAGTTACTTAAGGGCACATGTATTCTTAGTCTACTTTGCTGGCCTCTATTGCTAAACATAACTTACTGAAAACCCCAGGATTAACTATATTACATTATAAGGATTTTGAGTATATGATTCAGAGCTACCTTTTTACTTGTAAATATGATTGTCAGTCAGTGTTGCATTATAAAAGAGAGGGGATAATTGAGAAGAGTTTAATAAAGTACCTATTTAGAACAGTGTGGGTAGGTTAAAGGAAACCAACAAAGAGTAGTTTTGGCACCAGAAGGGAGCATTACTAGCCCCAGGTCAGAAGTGGCAAGACAATGAGTGGCATTGTGGGCCACCCCACAAGACTTTGGCTTTAATAAAGTAATTCACTCAGACTGAGACCCAACTGAGACAGAGATAGAGGAAAACATTGTCTACCTCACTCTCCTTCAGATCTCTGACCTGTTACAGGTGCTTCCCAGTGGCTGAGCCCTATTAGAAGCCAGTGGGTAAAGTGAGCCTTCCTGTGCAGTCCCTAGAGGTCAAGGTCCTGGGGCAGAAATCCGGGCTAGTAGGGTGATGAATGGATCTGGAGGGGCAAGCTGCCATTATCTAACTATGTTCCCTATGGGTCGACTTAGAGGAAATTTTCCTGGGACCCACAATGATGGATCAAAAATGTTAAAGCATAGTTCCTCTGAGTGAAGAAAATAATTATATACTAATACAAATGTTATTAGAGATATTTCAAATTTTTATTTGTACAAAATATGGATATGTATTAATAATATGTATATATGTTAATATATGTAGGAAATATATGATAATATATAAAAAATAAAATCAAACTGCAGAAGCTATCTTGAATAATGAGTCTTTCGGTTTATAAGAAATTTCTGTTTTTAAATTTTATAAGAAATCTGCATTCATTTTTATGTGATTTAATGTACCTGAAATAATTTTATTATTTGTTCTTCAGCTCTAAACTGTTTTTAAGTTTTTTATTGAAGTTTGTCATTCATACATGAACACATAAACAATAAGATTATAGTAAAAGTTGTGAATTTACAAAACAAACATGCATATCATCATACAGGGTTCCCATACCTTATCCCAACACCAACAACTTGCATTGATGTGAAACAATGTTACAAACTAGGAAAAAGCATCCTCAAAACATTACTACTAACAATAACCAATATGTTACATTTGGTGTATTCTCCCCCAACCCACCCGGTTATCAAAACCCTGTATTAAAATTATATACTTTTTATAACTCATGACAGAATGTTCTCATATTTGTCCTGTAAACCACAGTTCATCTTCCACCACAGGGTTCATTGTGTTATACAGCCCCATTCTTTTTACAAGCCATCCAAAATGTACACTCACTGACTCTCACATTCATCAGAGTTGTGCTGTCAGCACCTCAGTCAATTTTAGAACATTTTCATTACTCCAAAAGGAAAAACCCCATACCCATTACACCCCTTTGTTGATGTCCCTTAAAATTGGTATACCTTCTTTGTCATTGCTGCAAAATATTACAATATTTCTGTTAACTATAACCCATAATTTACATTAGTTGTAATTTTCCTATGTATCACCATATTTTAATCACTTTGTAAAAGAAGAACATTCAATACTATTAACCACAATCTTCATCCACCACCAAAATCACTGTTATACAGTCCCTAGATTATTATCTTTCTTCCTTTCAATTGAAATATTGCATCAATAGACTACCTCTTTCAGCCACAATCACGTTTATAAATGAGCAGTGTTAGTTATACTCACTATAATGCATTACCATCAACTCTATTCATTGCCACACATTTACAATAAACACTATTAGCAATTCTACACACATTAAACAACAGTTTCCATTCTCAACATTCTATTTCAAACTCCTTTCTTTTCTTTAGTTTCTCCCTTTGGAAATAAATTCTCTGTAATGACAATTTTTACTATTAGAGGTCAATTTAGGAACCCTATGGAATGAAGCCTGTGATTTCCTTGAATTATCCCCGAGGTGGAAACCTGGTGGAGATTTTCTTTGTAATGTAAAAGACACCATAGAGGACTTCGCCTGAGTTGATAGGAGGGAAGGCGGGCAGGAGAATGGGTATTAGGAGCACGTGGTGCGGGTATCATTGAGTCTGTGTGTGTCGACTCCAGGCAGAGAATCTTGGGTCCTGTTGACAACACTCTTAGAGGGAGGTGTGCTTTGAATCTGGGAAGGAAGTGAGTGGACCGGGCAACAGGGAAAAGTATAGCTAAAGATCTAGTCCTCATTGAAAAAACAGTGAGAGCCTCCCGTGCAATTTAATCTGGATTATGTGATCAGTTTTAAGCACTAACTCCACACTACCTCCCCATGCCCCATCCCAACTCATGAGCTGGCGCAGGCACACAGAGGCTCTGTTCCAGAAAAGCTACTGAAGAATTTTCCCTCTCATTTTCAATCCCAAATCAGTAACATGAGAATAATGGAATACTTTTTTCCCTACTTATCTTCGCCATATCCGCGGCCCTAACCGCCCAGTGAGGGTCTGGGTGGGAAAAGGTTACTAATATAAAAAGGGAAGGCAGACAAGGCAGGGATGTACACGGCTTGCGGTGGCACACGGGAAGGAAAGCAGAAGCCATCCGGGATATGCACGTTAAAGCGGGCAGAAAACCAACCCTAAGGATACAGGGCTGTGTAAAAAAATTGCCTAGAGGCTTTGGCATAGGATGTAGGACTATCATATCGAAATTCCTCTCTCTAATCACTCAACAATGCTTTAGTCGTCTCCATCTTTCCCCCAGAAAACAAAACAAAACACTCTCCTACTCTTTTATTTGGATAGCTCACATTGAATTATGGACCTTAAGTGAAGTGCTATACAAACACAGATTCAATTCCAAGGTTCCCAGATGATTCCTGCGACCTCAACTTGGAAATTCTGGATCTGGCTCCTTGATGAAGAACTGCAAACCTGGAGGAAGAGAGACTTTCAAATCGGCTCATCTGGTATTTTCTTCTCTGGGTAACTTCTCAGCTCTCCAGGCTTCCTCCTTTGGTATACTACCGAGTCAGTGTTGCCCACTGGGCCTGACAGTAGGTCCACACTTTCCTAGATCTACCAGAATGGAATCCAGGAGCCTAGTCATCTTTTGGTAGATACAGAATCCACTTGGCTCTGGAGTCCCACAATTGAGGGTCCCACTCCTCGCTCCACCTCACATATCCACTCCCCTAGCCACAGAGACCATCTCGATGACCCTTTGCCTCCTCGTCCTACTCCAATCAAACCATCCATGTGTAAAAGCTATCCCTCTCAGTCATCGATTTTCACCGTTTTCATACCCATAAAGAATGAGTGTGAATGGGTACAAGGATGTACCAGTCCCCCCGCCCCATCACCATCTCCCCACACCTTCCCCAATCGCTGATTTTCAGCGCTAAGTTCTGGGCACAACTCAGAGAAGCGTTACCCACTTCACTCAAAGGAGCAAATGAGGTGGTCAGACCTCAGTTTCCGTGCAGGCTCAGACCCATCACCTGGAGCCACTCTAATTCTGATGATATGGGATCGAAGAGTGGAGACCAGCCCAGAATCTCCTCAGGCTAATGCAAAGTTTTCCAGATAGGAGAAGAAGGAAGTTATCTTACTGAATCAAGCCCCAACATTGAACCTAAAGGTAAATAATGGGCAGCATAGTTGCAGGAGCTGGGACCTTGCACATTTTCTGAGTCCTTTTGTCTGTCATCCCAGATTTAAATTTCCCCAATAAATCATCCTTTGCTAAGCCCCTCACCTGGCCCTGCAGTCTTCTTCACCAGCACCTGCGTGTTTTCTTCCAGTCCCAACTGGCACTCCCGTACTAGCTGAACACTTTCACTTAATATTTCCTGACTCCCTTGGGTCAAGGAATGTCTTTTCCCTGGTCAACCATCACTTCCCCAACCATTCATTCACAGGGACCCTCCTTCTGCCTCCGATGCTAAACTTCGGATCGGCCATGTCTGTAAAATTAAAAAAGAAAAACTTTGATAATTTGGAAATTTCTTTGAGAAATTTGATCTCAAAACACTTCAAAAAAATCAAACATGAGCTAAACAGATGGAAAGACATTCCGTGTTCATGGATTGGAAGACTAAATGTGGTGGAGATGTCAATCCTACCCAAACTGATTTATAGATTAAATGCAATACCAATAAAAAATTCCAACAGGCTACTTCGCAGAAATAAAAAAGGTAATTACCAACTTTATTTGGAAGGGAAAGTGCACCTGAATAGCCAAAACCATCCCCAAAAAGAAGAATGATATGGAAGGACTCTCACTGCCTGAACTTGAAACTTATTACAATGCTACAATGGTCAAAACAGCATGGTATTGGCATAAAGATAGACACATTGATCAGTGGAGTAGAACTAAGAGTCCAGAAATAGACTCTAACCTCTAAGGCCAATTGATTTTTGATAAACCAATCAAGTCTGCATAAGTAGGACAAACTAGTCTCTTCAACAAATGGTGCTGGGAGAACTGGATTCCATAACCAAAAGAATGAAAGAGGACCTTTCCCTCACTCCCTATATAAGAATTAACTCAAAATGGATCAAATATCTAAATATAAAAACCAGGACCACAAAACTATTAGAAGAAAACGTAGGGGAACATCTACAAGACCTTGTGGTAGGTTGAGGTTTCTTAAAGCTTATTCCCAAAGTACTAGCAATGAAAGAAAAAATAGATAAATGGGACTTCCTCAAAATTAAACACTTTTGCACTTCAAAGGACTTTGTCAAAAGAGTGAAAAGGTAGCTGATTCAATGGGAGAAAATATTTGGAAATCAAATATTGATAAGCATTTAATGCCCATGATACATAAAGATATATAAGCACTCAATAATAAAAAAGACAAATGACCTGATTTAAAAATGGACAAAAGATTTGAGTAGACGTTTGTCCAAAAAGAAATACAAATGGTAAAAATGATGTGAAAAAATGTTCAAAAAGAGTATGAGGAGACACAGAGAGCACACAATGAAGAGACACAGAGAGCAGACAGAGAGCGCAAACAATGAGGGGGGAAAAATAAATAAATAAATAATTTTTTAAAAGATGGAAAACTACAAGTGTTGGAGAGGATGTGAAGTGATAGGAATGCTTATTCACTGTTGGTTAGAATGTAGAAAGGTACAGTCACTCTGGAGGAATGGTTGGCAGCTCCTAAGGAAGTTGAATATAGATTAGTATTGTGATCCAGTAACACAACTGCTAGGCATATACCCAGAATAACAGAGCAGTGATGCAAACAGACATCTTCACAAAGCTGATCACAGTGGCATTATTAACAATTGCCAAAACATGGAAACAACCCAGCTTTCAATGAACCAATGATAAACAATGGATAAAAAAATTGTGGTGTATATGTACAATGGAATATTATGCAGTTATATAAAGAAATGAAGTCATGAAGCATTTGACAACATGGATGAACCTGGACCATTATGGTGAGTAAAGAAAGCCAGACACAAAAGGACAAATACTGAATGTTCACTATTATGAACTAAATATATATATATATATATATATATATATATATATATATATATTTAAATATGTTTTTAAACTCATGGAGTTAATAACTAGAATATCATTGACAGAAAGAGTGAGGTTAGTGAATGGAAAGCTGAGGTTTAATCTGTGCAGAATTCATAAAAAGTTTGTTTGTAAATCTTTGGAAAAGAATAGATATGTTGAAAGCACCATATAGTGTTTCAATGTTTGTCTAGAAGTGCTAATAAATGGGTATGATAGTCGTTGAAAGGGAAAATCTAAGGTCATGTATATTACCAGAAGAAAAACTCAAAAATGTAAGATGGGACTGCATAGAACAGTGAAGCCTCATGTGAAATACGAGTTGGATAATATTGTATATATATCTGTTTTTCATTGAAACTTAAGAAAGTTATGTTAATGTTATAATATGTTAATATCAGGCAAAGATACAATAAAACCAAACTATGGACACTAGTGTATAGTAATATATTAGTAATCTTCCATAAAAGGTTAAAAATGGAAACATAGTAAAGTGAAAAAACTAGACAAAATGTACTACATATTGTTTCACTCCATCTATACAAAATATAAATATAAATAAATTAGAGAGACACAAACAATAGCAGCCATGTAAGGCAGGGAAGGATAGAAAGACTGAAAGGTGATTATTAAGGGATAGAGTTTTACTTTGTTTTTCTGTTTTTTGTTAATATTATTATTAGTGGAGTAGTGAAAATGCTCTGATAATGGTTTAAATGATGAATGCACAACTATGTGATTATACCAAATACTATTGATTGTACATATTAGATGGATGTATGCTTTATAAATATGTATCAACAAAAATGATTTTACAAATCCAATGATGTCACTTTTTTTAAAGGTAGAATTTAACTTTTGAAATGAATATTCAAACAAAATTTTAACAAAATTATCACAGTGGAGCAAATTTTAAGTTCCATGCTGCATTTACCCAGAAAAAAAAGTTGTATAACTAGTCAAAAGGAATAACAGTCTGTTGTAAATGTAAGTTCCTTTCTTTGAGCTAAAAGGAAAACTCATCTGAAGTGTCAGGCTGAAATCCAGGGAGACACCATGAGGGAGCACCAGCTCAGCACCTTGGCTAGAGAGGATGCTGGCAGCCTGTACTCCCTGGCTGTGTGATGCTGCTTCTCTCTGGCCTTCACTTTTCTCATGCACCAAAGGAGGGGCTCAGAGGGAATGATTTCTAAAATGCTTTGTGCCATGGTCCTTTCACTTCAGAGAAGAGTATAAAATGTTACCACTATTTTGCTTTGGATGTAAACTTCAAAAGAAAATTAAATAACATGCTCAAGTATTTTACAACAGTATACTATGATTTTTACTGCAATTCTCACCTCCTTTAGAAAATTTCCATTCTGAAGTTTCTGATTTGGTTCACTTTTTCCTTGGAGATTCCTGCCTTGGAGTCATCCTCCTTACTGTATATATGAAGAAACTAGCTGCCAATCCCTTTTTTAATACCGGGTCAATGGCCCTGCCTTCATCCCCTGGGCTGTGTGGTGTCTCTGCTCAGGATCAAACCACCTTCTCTCTAATTATGGAGTGCCCAGCTGATTAATTTATTCCTCTTTCCTTACATTCCACTGTTTATTATATAAGTTGTATTTTAGTGTGTCCTTATAGAATTTCTTCATCTCTTGTGGCTACTAATCTACAATTTGAGGTTTTTACATAGCATCTCTTCATGTGCTTTGTTGGAATGCACAAATGACTTGCATAGGGACAAAGAAGGATACTTAGGCAGCTGGGCCAGCTACATATCAGCACCTTATAGTTACAGCCTTGTCCCTCTATTTATGCTGCATTTGGCCTTAAAAGGTTTGCTCCATCTACATCTGTACCAGACTGAAATGTCATTCTAGAGCTTAAATGTTTCATTATAAATTATTATCCATATGCACATTTCAGTATAATCCATTTTGTAACTACAGTCCAAGGATATTCCAGAGTCCATTGACTTGTTTCCATAGACGGTCTTTGTTTCTGAAATTTTAAAGTATTTCAAATCCATTTAGTTTCAGTGTTCTCCATGGATATTCTTATTGAGCTAAATAATGAAGTAGAAGGAAATGATGGTTATGGCGTTTCTGATGCCACAAGATAATTCACTTTGCACAGCCTCCACACAGACTGAAGCGGTGGTACATACGTGAATATTATTGCTCTTAGGAAAGGTACTTGGAACTATTTGTGTTCAAGGAGTGTGATATATACAACTTAATCCCAAAATGTTTAGAAAGTGGGTCAGTAAAAAGAGACAGGAACATGGATGGGTTGATGGATAAATGTGTAGATAGAATTACATAGGAAATTTATCTAGAGATAAAAAAATACCTTTCCTTTGTGAGCATGGGTACAGTAAATGGAATCTGCTTCTTTGCATGAAAGGTAGAGTCAAGGGAGTAGGATTCAAATTCTCTGACTAACTTTTGGTTAACCTGTGTAAGGATGTGCATAAACTCAAGCTTGTGTGCATATGTTTTCAGCCTAGCACAATGTGACTGGATGAATCAAGATCCATTCTTTACATTTCACCAGGAATAGTAACAAGTGCTGTAGAATATGCATACAAAAAAATCCACCTCAACTGGTAGTTTCTCATATGCCATGTCATCATCAAAACCACTGACTGTCTCAATGCCACAGTCCAACTCTGTATCCTGCAGGGCTGAATAATGAAATGTTTGGATTTTCCAATTAGACTTCTACTATTATCCCCTCTGAAGAAATCTGTTAATTTTTTCAGGTCAGTAATTCCATTTGTTCCATGGCTTAGAACCACACAAACAAAACTGCCACTTTCAGTATGGTTTTCTTTAGAAACATTGCATAATTCCATAATTTCTTCACGTGTAAGATTGGTTTTATTCCTGACTTCAAAGTTCAAATTCCTGAGTGTTTCCCTGAGGTGTACTCCATGTACATCTGTACCAGACTAAAATGCCATTCCAATGCTTGAAAGTTTTACTATAAATTATTATCATAAACCCATTTCAGAATGATCCATTTTGTACCTACTGTCCAAGGATATGCCAGAGTCCTTTGACTTGCTTCCATGTGAGGTCTTTGCTTCTTAACTTTTAATGGATTTCCAATCCATTCAGTTTCAGTGTTCTCCATGGATACTCTTAGAAACCTAAATAATGAAGTAGAAGAAAATGATTTTGGCATTTCTGATGCCACAGGGTAATTCACTTTGCACAGCCTCCACACAGTCAGAATAGACATTATTCCCAAACCCCAAAATTGAGGAATGAACAAAAATGGGGGAAGTGTAACTACTGACTAAAGCAGATTTATTGTTATTGTAGTTATTATATTGAGTTATCAAGTAACTTACAACATTGATATAAATAATAAATAATGGGAAAATATTGGGAATACAAGAAAAAGCCTCTGGGAACAGGTGGACCAAAAATAGTAAAAGATTAATGAATGAACTTGGTTGCCACAATTTGCAGAAATTTTGGGCAACCAGTTTGAGGTCTTGACCATCTTCCTTCTCATGCAGAAATTTTAGTAAACTGGGGCAGTCTAACTTCAGGTTCCTGGAATCAACCCAGGGAAAACCAGAATCAATGAATTTTTACCTTAGTGAACAACCCTTCCCTTTGTCCAAATTAATCTAGCATGTAAAATTTATTTGGGTAATCTAAGCACCTCTTAAAATATATGTATATATATATATATATAAATAACATTTTTGTAAGCAAATACACATATATGCATATATATTTATGTATCATTTTGCAAATGTTTGTATGTATTTTGATTTTTACCCATAAAAAAAAAAAAAAAGTCAATTGGGAAATGGATGTGGCTCAAGAGGTTTGGCGTCGGTCTACCATATGGAGGGACCGGGGTTCAATCCCCGGTACCTCCTGGTAAAAAAAAAAAAGTCAATGTCTTCAATCTCTTTACTAGTAATTGGTTTGTAGAGATCTTCTATTCATTCTTTGTTCAGTGTAGGTAATTTGTGTGTTAATATGAATTTGTCCATTTTGTCTAGATCATCTAATTTACTTGAATACAGTTTTTCATAGTATACTCTTATAGTCCTTTTTATTTCAACTGGGTCTTTAGAAATGTCCTCCTTTTCATTTCTGACTTTTGTTATTTAAATCCTCACTCTTCTTTTCTTTGTCAGTCTACTAAGAGTTTGCCAATTTTATTGATCTTTTCAAAGAACCAACTTTAGCTTTGATTCTTTCTAGTCTGATTTTTATTTTTGTTGTTCTCTATTTCATTTATCTCTCTTCTCATATTTGTTATTTAGTTCCTTCTGCTCACTTTGAGTTAAGTTTGCTCTTCTTTTGTCTTGTTGTTCTAGGCTTGTGATTAGGACTCTGATTCGTCTTTTTACTTTTTATTATATTTTTAAAATTTCATTGAAGGATATCATATGTACATACGCATACATGAAGAATAAATGTATAGTAAAAACTGTGACCTTAGAAAACAAACATGCATATCCTTATATAGAGCTCCCATACATCACCCCACCACCACCACCTTTTATTTTTGTGAACATTTGTTACAAACTATGAAAGAGTATCATGAAAATATAATTACTACCTACAGCAGGTATCTTAACATCTGGTGTGTTCAATTTCTCCCAAGGAAAGGTGGTTATGGCAAATACTTAGAATCTGGAAAGCCAGTAAAGGAGAAAATTGGAAATACATAATTCCTAAGCACTCCAACGGAGGGTATGCAGTGGCTCAGTAAAGTAGAGAAATTCCCCTGTGTGTCTATGGAATGTTAAGTGGAAAAAGGTTGGACTAGTGTGCTTCTATTTCCAGCCTGCAAAGATATAAAGGGCTGCAGAAAGTATGGGTCCAGGGTAGCTTTTGATATCTTGATGGCCACTTGAGGGTTGGTGTGCAAAATATGGGACATTAGAAGACAATGCAAGATGCTCATCATGAGAGAGTGAAATATTTTCTGCCTGGTCTAGGTCAGTATGGAGAGACATACACCCCTACACTCCCACCAACACAAGGATCTTCATGAGATTTGGAAGAATAAGGATTCCAGGAGAGGATTGATTATGCCTCCTCATAGGTTGGGGCCATATTTACAGCCAGAAGTGTAGGTTGGGAGGAAGGAAATTATGGACCTAGGCAAAAGTTGTTGAGGAAATGTCCATTGCGAGCATCAATATTCCAGGAAGATTGGATAAAGGGGTTCAAAGGGGACTATCCCTCTGTGAGTGGATTCCAGGGATATTCCTTTCATCTCTGACAAAGGATCATTCTATGCCCTTGAAGACACCACCCAAAAATGTTCAGAATGAGAGGACATAATGACAACCAGAAAAGTCATTGCTAGTTGCTTTTATACACCTCCTGAGAAAAAAAGAGCAATGAAGAAAATGGCAGAATTGAGAGAAAGATTTATCAGGGTCTCTGACATGAGGAGTTGGTGTATGTTTCCCTGACTGTGTCCCAGGGTGGCCAGGGTCTGCAATGTAATCCATGAGGTAAATCCTTTGCATTCTGAGTAAGCATTACCATCACCCTGGGGCCCCTCACCGGTTCAAAACCAAATCTCTTCACTCAGCTATAAACAGAACATGGATTCTACTGGGATCATCTGGTCTATATATATATATATATTCTACTACTCCTTCTCATAGAAGCCTGTTAGAAATGCAAATTACCTTGGCCCACCCCAGGCATATTGAAATAGAATTGCTGGGAGGTGGGCTGCTTGAATGTACATTGTAATGAACTCCTTAAGTGATTGCTAGGCCTGCTTAGAGAAACACAGGGAGCTGCAATTTAAATTCCAGTTCTCCAACTTCATTCCTTGCAGTCAGAGAGGAAAGTAATGTAAGGATAGAAAGGTTTGAGATTATGACTGGCAATATTCAAAGAGGGAAAAGAGTAGGATGGAGTATGGAAAAGAAAAATCAGGATGTGAAAGGGACAGAAATGAGTAAAATTAAGCTCAAAAATTGAATATCCTACGCCTCTGTATTTGGAGTTGTTAATTTAAAAATATCAAGAACCTAGTTCGTGTTTTGGGTGAAGATCTCACAAATGCCTCATGTTATTCCAAAGGAAGTGATTGTGAGCAGAGAAATAAAGAGGGAAGGTCGTAATGGAATTGTGTAATTGGAGCATAATTGAGCCAAAGATGGCCCCTGAGTTGTTACTGTGTGTTGTCCAGTTTTTCATAGCGCCCTGGGTCAATTAAGCTCCCCCCAAGGCCCACCCTCATGTGAAACTCAAATCCTTACAAGTCCAATTGGTTTTAAAATAGCCCAAATAAGTGTTTCTTATCCATTTAGGGCTGATATGTTTTGCATATCCTGCAAAACTGCTTCCAGTACGTGCTAGCCATAGAAAATGTAAAATCCTGTCATTATCAGTTCTGTGCCAGGAAATCTCTGACCAAGAACCACCATGCTGATTCTAAGACATCACTTTGAGGGCTAAACCTCCCTTCCCATTGCCCTCTTCCCCTTCTGATGTTCCCTTGCATCATCTGGACCGTCAGTGTTAGGAAGAATTCCCTCCCTGGAAGCCTGTTCAACTGCCATCAAATAAATAAATTAATTAATTAATAAAGTGCTATCTAATAGTCAAATATCTTAATTGGCTCTGAAGACCTCAAAGCTGAATGCACCAGAGTCATGAATTCAGGATTATTAACAATCTTCAATACAAGGCTGTGCATCTGAGGTCCAATTCAAAAGGAAAATCAGAACTCATAAAAAGGCCCTGTCAAATTTTTATAACATTTTTCCCTAAACACACACATACATTGTTGGAGAAGATGCTGAGAGTCAGAGCATAAAGGGTTAAGCATCTAAAAAGCATGCTTGCTGGAAAAGAAACATTAGTAAATGTCTCCAAGGACACTGCATGATGCAGCTATCAGTGGAAGGAGGCAGAGCAGAGTGAACTCACCACACAGATGTTATTGTCTGAATTCCCAAGAAAGATTGTCTGGGAACTCACAAACAGGTAGTGCTCTCACGCACCAAACTGAGAAACTAGTGAAGGACTCCCTACCTTTGGCCTTAATAAACTTGCCTGCATTCCACATGGAGTGAGGTCCCCTGATCCCAATCTTTCTTTGGATCATTCCAGGCACCGTCTACCTCCACGTTGAATTACAACAATACATAATTAGAAAATTAGGGAATGGAACCTATTTGGCAATGGAGAATTTGGCAGAAGACTAACAATTCAGGGCAGAGGCATTAAAGCGAAACAAATCTGATTTTTCATCCTTTTTCTCCTCCTTTTATATCATGTGTAACTTTGGAAGAATTGGCATTTGTACAGTAATTTAAATGACAACAGAAATATGTGGATTAATTTATATTGCACATATTCTTGGAACACAAAATTTTAACACCTGGCAGTGTATTTCACACACACAAACCAAAATTACACATATTGAGGATGATTATTGCCAAAACACAGAAGTGGGAAATGTGTAACAATATGAGGTTAGAATTAAGTTCAATTTCCCAAATGGTATGTGTACATTGATAAATGAAATTTCTTTATGTAGATATACAATGTTAAGAGAACAAAAGCGGTCCCAAGAGAGCTGACCCAGCCAGCTTGAGGTAAGAAAGGGAGTAGCCATGACCCAGAGTCTTCTGAGTTTAGGGCTGGCATCTTCTGGAACCTGGTATCTCAATTGTGGAATTCCAGGCCTGCTGTTTACAGTGAGGAAAATGCTGCTCCATCACCTCTGTTTTGGACCAGGAGACACAGAGTATATGGCATTCATAAACCACCAGCAAGTGCCTTTTAATGCTCCTCTTATTTTTTAGGCAGTTCTAAAGCTAAGAGGAAACTGGGTGGGTACATGAATTCTTAAGTAGAAAATTTCTTGAGAAGGCAAGACCTGTTATAAACCTAAAAATTCAACAATCTTGGACCCAATTATCCAAAGTTAAACTGTATTGGTGATAGATTAGATTACAGAGTTAAAAGAAAAAGTATTAGTGGATCTGGGGAAGGAAAGTTATTTTTGGTGTATTCCTACTGCTGGTATGGATCACAGAGGAAAACCTAGGTCTCCAAGCAAGCTAATGCTTAGGGATGCATAAAGTTATATTTGAGATGTGGCCAAGGGCCTGGCAGGGATAATTGTCCTATTCTTAATTTGTACATTCACTGTCTTAGTTTTGTCTTTTACTGTCAATTTGCTATATTCAAAGCTCCTCAGAATGTGTGTGCAAGTGTGTAACATCAAGAAGCAAAGGTCTCAGGCTCCAGAAACAGACTGGGTTAAAGAGCAATTACATCACTTTCTTCATGTTTGACCCTCAACAATTATCTATACTTCAATTTTTCATCTCTTTAGTGGAAGCCAAATTAGCTCTCATTTCACAAGTTTGTTTTTATGAGTACATTGGATCATAGATGTTAATGCTTATATAATAATGCTTGTTTTCACTATTATTGAAATTATCTTGGATGTAAACATTGCCTTAATGAGCACAATGTAAAACGGATCCTTTTTGGAGCATTCATTCTGTATGTGGATTTATTTCCTTCTCATTTCATGTCCATTGCATTGAATACATACTAATTTATCTGTATCAAACATTCCATTGACAAAATCATCAGTAGATAAAAATAGACTTCCATGATCATGTATTTATCTTTACTCTAATAAAATCTGATTAATCCTAACATTATCAATGTTGGTATCCTACTGTGTGTCAGGTGCAGTGATGGCAGCCACAAACCCAATGATGCAGAATTGGCTGTAGCATTCCCAGACTTTCATTCTAGGGAGTGAGCAAAGACAGTTAAGAGACCATCAGGATGGAGCCACCTCCATGAATCCTGTGGTAGTTGAATTGATGTGCAGAAAGAAATGCTGTGAATGTGATGGCTACCATTAGAAACAAATTTTATTTATTTTTTGCTTTGTGGTTTGTTTTTCTTGAGCTAAGGGGAAAAGCACAATAATAGAAAAGTAAAGGACAAATAATGAAACCAAAAAAAAAAAAAAGAAAGAGAAAATGTCAAAATAGTATGTAAAACAAAAGTTTAAAATACTGGTTAGATGAAAAGTTTATGGGAGAAGCATGGCAACCTCACAGCTGGGTGAAGGACTGGGATAAAAGATAAAAAGGATATAAAATTTCTGTCTGAGTAGTTATAAGGGTGGGGTAGATGCAGAATTCTTTGAACTCAAAATGACAACTGAATACCAAGGGAGAGGTGAGGGGAAGTTAGCCTTCTGTTGTAGATTCACCAGAAAGACATCTTTATTGAAAACCAGTAATAGGTCGGTCTGCAGATGATCAGCACCAATCATCAGCAAGATACAGAGAAAAGACAGATGGTAAACCATGCAGGCCCAAACCAAAGAAGCATCATCAGCCTCACTATTTGAATGTACTTGTTGGAAGCATTTTCCTATCAATTATCTAATCCTCTTATATTCTTAAAGAGTTGTGGTGAGTGATAACCTCAGCATATTTATACTAGATATATGCTAAATTTTGCTTTGGGAGCTCCAAGTGGTTTTTGTGTATTTGTGCCTGTGTGTGTATTTATCTCATGCACATTCATATTTTTAATCAATTTTATTGATACATATTAATAAAGAATACACTCCATCCAAAGTATACCATCACTTCTTTAGTGCTTGTTTCTTCTTCCTCAACATTATCGCCTGTGAGATTTGTCGCTGTTGTTGCAAGCAGCAGTAGTTCACTGTTTTTCATTGCTGTACAGCATTTGAAAATTCTGGTATGAATATACTAAAATTCATCCATCTTTGCTAATGCCAATGGGCATTTGGATTGTTTCCAGTTTTGAGCTATTATGATAGTGCTGCTGTAAACATTACTGTACATGATTTTTGGTATGCACGTGTGTGATGTGTACTTTCCTCTTGGGTATTTACCTAGTGTAGAGTTGCTGGGCCCTACTGTTTGCATGGATTCAGTTTTAATAGAAACTGCCAAGTGGTTTTTCAAAGTGGTTGTACCATTTTACATCCTCCCCCACCTCCCTGCTGAGTATCAGAGTTATTCTGTTCCATATCCTTGGCCAATACTTGGTGTTGTCTGCCTTTTTATTTTAGCCATTCTAGCAGGGATGCACTCTCCCTTTTTCAAGTTAAATTTACTGTGCTAAGTTCTTTATATGCGTCTTCTCACTTTACCTACACATCAAACCCAGAAGGAAAGTATTGCCACTAACCCTGCTTTAAAAATGAGAACACTGACCTTGAAGAAGTTAAGGAACTTCCTCAAGGCCCTGTTGTGAGGGCTAGCTCAGGGCCACCAGGCTTCACTGGCCCCAGTTGCTGTTGTCTGGGGCCCAGACTGGCAGGGGTAGGAGCCCCAGAAGACAAATCATTGGAAGATGGTGAGGCACAAGCAGCAACCGGGATTCTATGAGAGGTGCAGTGGTGGCCCTAAGGCAGAATGGGTGGGCCAGGAGGAGATGCAAATACTGGATTGAACTAGATCTTTGGACAAATAGCTCCTGTCTCTGACAGTCTTTGTGAGGATTTAATGTGCTTGAATTAGGTAAAGCAACTGGCACCTCACAGAGAGTTGGTGTTCAGTGAATGTTTGTTGATGGAATTAGTAAAGGTTATAGGATCAGGAGACTTGCACATAGTTATGATCCTTTCTGGAGCCAGGGAGATGGACAAAATGGCCTTTCTAGGCCCCTTTCATTCTGCATCTCTGGGTGGGCCAGGGGAGGGCTGCAGTAGAGGACCAGCCCCACTTGCCCAGGCAGAGAGGAGCCCCTCTTCCCCAGCAGAGGGATTGTGAGAGCAACTTCTTTCCACACGGGAGGAAATAACAGCACAAGGCATCTGCCCCCACCCCCTGTCTTCCCTCCCTATTTCCACCCTGAGCCCTGGACCCAGCATAGGGGCTGGAGTGTAGGAGCAGCAACTCCTCAATGAAGGCCCAGGCAGGGGTGGATACAGAGCATGTTTGCATTCAAAGATGGTTCCAAAACAGCCAACTAATTCATGTTAGAGGTCTGGAGAGAGGATTCCTGAGGGGAGCAGTGATTAAAAGTGTTTAAAAGGGGGGCTTGGAGGATACTGGGGTCCTGTTTTCTTATGTGAGTGTTCTGTGTCTTTATGTGGGTGCTGATTACACAGGTGTGTTTTTTCATTTTGTGAAAATCCATTAAACTGAACAGTTCTGGTTCATGCCCTCTTGTATAAATGTTATAGTTCAATAAAAAGTTTACATTAATATAAAAAAGATATTAATTGAGCTACATGTATCATATAGATAAATCTTAAAACATTTTGGGTAAAGAGAAAGTTCTTAAAAGGTGTTTTTGTTGTTGTTGTTGTTGTTGTTGTTGTTAGGAGATTTTTTGTACTATGATTTGTAGGCATTTAAAAAGTGCCTAACACTATGTATTGTTTAAGCATTCATCTTATGCAGTACAAATAAAAGGTATGAAGGGGAATGATAAACAGCAAAGCCAAAACAGAGTTTACCTCTGAGAGGGAGAGAGGGGAATGAAATATGCAGGTGGGCTTCAATCATTTTAACAGTTTTAGTTCTTAAGCCAGGTGGCTCTGAATTTCTCTGATTACCTGACATATTTCATAATTACAAACAACACCTCAGCATTAAAAAAGAAAATCAAAGCACAGAGTGGGAAGACCGTGTCTTTTTTATCTTTGTCTTTTCAGCACCAACCCAGGGCCTGGCACTCAACAAATGTTTGGTGAATGTAAGATCACTGGGCTAGTATCACGTTGGAGCCAGAGTTCAATGCCAGGTCTTCTCATGACAAATCCAAGTCCGGGGAGCTCCCAGCAGCCACAGGGCTCCTACTTCCTCACAGGTGGTAGGGCAGCAAACTTTGGGGGGGTGGCAGCCGTGACTCAGCACCCTCTGTATCTGAACTGAATAACAGAATTACTGAATTACAGGGGAAAGAGAAGGAACAAAATGACTTCATTCATCAGAACTCTGCAAATTCAGAATCTGGTGGCTCATGTTTCTATGAATCAAACTACTAGAATCATTTGATAGCGTAACCTTTATCCACAACATCTTGCTTTAAGTTTTATCCATAGGATACCTATAGATCAATAGATCTGTCTTTTTTATATTAATGCAAATGTCCTCTCCATGGAACGAAAGAGGGGCTCTCTATACCAAAACCTGTCAAAACAGGATGGTGGCACATATTTGACTGGCATAAGAGAATAAACAGCCTTCAGCACATTGAATCTTTGCATGCAAAGAGAAAAAAACAAAAACAAAAAAACAAAAAAAGTATACAATCAGTGGTGTTTGGTATAATAACATAGTTGTACATTCATCATTTCAATCATTATTAGAGCATTTTCATTATTCCAATAATAATAGCTATAAACACCAAAAAAGAGACAAACAAAAGCCCCCTGCCCCTTAATAATCACTCCTCAATCTCTCTATGCTTCCCCTGCCCTACAAAGCATTTCCATTTCTGTCTCTTTAATTTATTTTGTACATTCATATTTTGATTGAATATATCTTGCTATGTGTTGGACACCTTTCGACATAGTTTTCTTCTTCTCTTACATTTTTTCTATAAACATTTCCAATATAAACATAGAGGACCCATTCAGATTTTCAAGGAGACACATAATCCGAAGTGTCCATTAAAATTTGGTTAACATTGGATATTGTACATAGTCAATAAATATTCATATTCTGATATGAATCATTATTGTTTCCTGTAAGTAGACTAATTTGAAAAAGGGTCATTTCTTCTAAAGGAATATAAAGTATTCTCATTAATGATAACTCTACTTCTAGGAACTTATGCTGTAGTAGAATCCTTTAATTTTGGAAAGAATGATGCATCCATAAATTGGATTACCATGCTGCTTTAAAAAGAATGGAGTATGTTTTAACAAAGTAAGAGGAAAATAGGTCCCAAAAAGTGGATGCTTGGTTTGTAGAGAAAGTAGACTCAGGTGGCTACAGAGGGGTAGTGTTTCCCAGTGGGGTACCACATGAAGCAGCCAAACACTTGCTGAGTAGTCCCTCTTCCCAACATTCCTCTCACTCTAAAGAGTGAAAACCTTGGCACTAATTCCATTCAACTCCCCTAGATGGTGAGTGGAATGGTGACCACTTACTCAAAATGAAGTTTTAAAGATAGAAAATTAAACCAGAGGCAGCAGTAATTTATTTCTTTCTCATGAGAAAGGGCACACACCCAGGCTATTGGAAGTGGGGCAAGTGTGCGTGGTTAGTACAGGAACAAAGATTATATAGGTATCCTAATGCAATACCCTATTTTCCTCCCTCCCTTACCTCACCCATTTCCAACTTGGCTGGGGACTATGGGCTTACAATCTTAAGCATGAAAACTAACCCAATCATGAAGCAACACAAGGCTTTATTGTCTTTTCAGGGAAAGTGTGAGGGGAAGTCCCCAGCATCCAGGTTCATTCCCTTTTACTTACTTGGATTTTGAGGAAATAAGTTATGTGTAGGAATGTGAAACTTAACTTGTTATGATTGAAACTCGAATAAAAATGTGGGAGGGTTAGATAAGCAGGAACAGGACATTCAGTTTGAGAAGAGACCATCTTTTGTTTCATTTCTCCCAATGGGAACTGCTGACAAAGGCAGGAGATGATTTATTAGGGAATCATAATTTACACAATCCAAAATTAAACTGATATTCTTAAGTAAAAACTCTGCTGGTCTCCAGAATCTGAATTTTCTATCCAATCTTGGAAGAGATTGTATGTCATGAAATTAAATAAAGAGTTCAGGTGATGAAGGGATCATTTACTCCAACACAGTTAGGAAGAAAAGGTGACAACATACCTGCAAACATTATCAGGGGCTCTATGTTACCAGTGCCTTGGCTACTGTTGCCTAGCTTTTAGTGACCACCCCACTTGGCCCTGCCCTGGGCATAACCACAACTGGCAAGGCCTGTACCTCCACACAGTTTGGAAAGAGGCTCCCCTATCTTCTCTGAATGACTGCTGATACTTTTTCTCCAAATGGCCCCTGCCTCTTCTCCATAAGTTCCCTTGTCCTTTCACACTGCATAATTTAATAGCAAATCCTGCATCTCCAAATGGCTTGGATGATAAGAAGCTGCCCTTGCCATTTCTACTTTTCATTCTATATAGTTTGAAACTTCTAATTCCAAGTATCCATAGGAAAGCCCTAAAGCCTTACCTCTACCCTCTGGGTCATAATAAAGACAAGAGCCTGAGACCAACATGTGCTTCCCCCTTCTCTGCTGCCTCTTCCATGGACCCTCACAGAAGCCCAAATTTGGTAAGACCTCATTCTCCCTAGTCTTTTCCAAAACCATACCCAACTCAGATTGCATTAGTGTCACTCCAGCAGAGTATATTATGTGCTCCTCTCATCATATAATGTCTGTGTTTTTGAAGGGGAGGGAGAAAAAAAAATATCTAGCATTTATACATTCAAACATATAAGGTCCGAATTTACATTCAGATTTGCATTTGGAGAACAGGGACAGAAGTTTATGGCAATGTCAAATGTGGAAAATGTTGTAAGAATAAGAAAAAAATATCATTTATTTTCTGAGTGGATGGTTGAGCCAGGAGCTGTGCCAAGCACTTCATATTCTTAATGAGAAACTGAGGCTCAGAGAATTGCCTAAGTGATTGCATAGGAAGTAAAAATGGGAGAAATGAATAAAATACCCAAATATGTTTAAAGTTTTCATTCTTGCTTTGTGTCACTACAGTGTCTTCTGCCAAGCAGACATTTGCCAAATTCCTTACATCTCCATTCCCTCATTTTTTCCTGACCATCAGTGTTTCATTATAGAAATACTATAAAATGATTATAGGGACTTCCCTTGACTTTAAAATTGGCAATTGAAGGCATAACATTGACTAATAGATTCATCATAACCCTAAGTTAAGGACAGAATTTTCTAATTGGTTCATACATTTCTATTTTGCTTTTTTATTTATAATACTACATTAAGCACTTATAAGCCTGCCATGCAAAAGAAAAAATTAGGACCTTGACAAAACCTAATATTCAGCTATTACAATTTCAGAGACATATGGAGTTTAGTTCCTGTTATTCAATTTCTCTTATTTCAGCCCCCTTTACATCCTAAGTATTTTTTTTCTCTCCACTTCATATTGTTCTCACAGAATCCTACTAAGGTATATTCCCAAATATTTCTGTCCCCGAATCATTTCCTCTCTGATATCCTTTTATACCTTATAGTTTCCTTGCAATTTCTTGCTTATAGGATTGTAGTTTAGCTGTTTTCTGATTTCTTGCTTGTAGATCACCCATTTCTTATTTGTAGATCATCCATTTTCACTATGCCTGCAATGCTTCCATTGCTTTCCACAGCCCAATTCCACCAGAAACTGTCTTTCAGCCTTATATCCTACATGGGAGATGAATGCTCAGTCCCCTGGGTTACTGGAATCCTAGCCAAATTGTTCCTGACCCCTCTCCTGCAATGGTGGAAAGGTAACCCTGACTATTTAAAGGCTTAACTACTGCACAGACTTGTCATTAGAGAAAACTAAGGAAGAGAGGGAAAGAAAACCAGACTTTGAGACTTCTACACAGGAATATGTCTAATAAGATGGGAAGCCCACTCCACATGCAAACTGACAAAACCACTTCAACTCCTCTTTCATCCATCTACTGCCATTATCTGATAGGGATAATGACATTTAGTCAGTCTAATAAAAAGTGGTAGGTAAACACAGTCAATGCCCCACATTCCAATCCCAAAGCAACTTCACATTGAAATTAAGACCATTCATTGAGTGAGAGAAAAAAAAATATCCTGATAGACTAAATTAATCTAGTTTCTGGTTTTTGGTTTCTAATATATAGGTGACAAAATGTTTGAAATTCCAAAGTGTGATTCAAAAGTGTGGTGGCTATTGCATGCTTTTTCTATGTTTCTTGGCTCAGCTGGAGCTGAAACTATGAGGCTGTGTACCATTTTACCCTGGGACAGCTGCAGGAAATACTAAGTCTCAGATGCTGCAGGCCCTGAGATGGGCAGAGGCTGGCAGTGCATAACCTCACCAGACCAAGTGACAGTACCCATGAGCCTTCAGTTTTGCTGGCTCTTGAAGGACAATTCAGGCAGGCTTTAGCAGAGAAGAAATCTGTAGCTGCCAGGACTTGTCTGACCAAGATCCTATGCCCTGGAACCACATGGCTGTCAACTCAGAGGGCACAGAGGACTAGAGTACTTCTCTTGCCCCTATTAACTGGGGTTCTGCCACACCCCCTTGCTAATGTAACCTTCAGACCATTCATGGAACATTTGGTGGTGTCTGTCCCTGCCAGGCCTACTCACCTGAAGGGCTGCACTCAGTTTTAAGGCACGCTGAAACTGACCCAGCTGCTCCTTCTTCCTCCAGTAAATTCCACACTTTGTCAAAGACCCCTCAAGTTCTGCTTTCAGCTTTGACCTGGATCCCTGTTCCCCTTTCAGCTCCAGGCCCACCCATATACCTCTTGCAATCCTGACTCCACAACCCCAAATCAATTCCCATGAGTGAATAAGAATTTCGTTATTCTCATAAGGAAAAAAGCTGTAATCATTGTACACTAGAGGGGAACCATGACAAGCTTAGTAGATTACAAAAAAGTTCCTTAGCATATTAGTGATTGCATGAAGTTCTTTACTAATTTGAAAATGTTTAAGTAATTAAGGAGAATAAGAAACAAAATAAGAAACACTATCCACTGCACAGAGCTCAAGGCACCTGGGCGTGCAGTGCACAGTCCAAGTGGAACAGTCCACAGGAGCACTATGAGGACCCTCACAGCCGTGTCCCAGGCTCCTTTCCAGGTGTTGATTGAAGGATGGAATGCTGTGGGTGTTCCTTTCCTTTCCTTTCCGGACTTCTCCCTGATTTAAGCCTTGGTTTTCAGCAGCTTTCGTGGGCACATTGGGCTCCAGGGGGTGCTCTAGATGTGCACTTGCCCATCTCCTCCTGTATCGATCTCTCCTGGTTGCTTCGGGCCCCATTGGGCAGCACTCTCTGTAGTGTCCACCTCTTCCGGAGGTGACTGTAGCTCGTTTGCAGTGTCAGGCATTGCCTCCTGGACAGGCAGATCTCAACAGTGTTTTTGACCCCTCTGTACTTCGGGAGCGTGCCCATATGTGGAGAAATCCTGGGGCTGCCCCCTGCTTGCATGGTAGATCAGCTTAGAGATAGACTCAGGAACTTTGCTGTGGTGATGGCAGAGTGCTTCGAAGTTATCCATTGCCCAAGCCCAGGCCAGTTCTCAGTGCACACATGATGGCACATGGAGCTCTGGACTTGCCCATCCCAAAGGCACCTCTTCCAAGGTGGATGCTGAGAGATCCGTAGCTTCAGCCTCCCAAACCGGCCAAGCAATGTAGCTGGTCTGGGAAAGGGGCAAATGATTCAGTCGGGTACTAACTCTGGATTTTTATAGTGTCCTGTCTAGTCTATGTAGACAAAGATGGAAGCCAAAGTCTGGAGAATACATGGGGATTGACACTCATTTGCCTTGCAAATTGCTTCAGAGCCTGATAGGACTAAGATGAAAATTTTATCATTCTGGATGGCTCTATTTAAAGTCAGGATTGTGATGATTGAATCAGGCAGTGTCCTGGGGAAAGGCAGGAGGTCCATGGTGGAATGGACATGGGGTCCAGTTATTAGGAGTTTCCAGGCACTATAGACAGTCTCTTCATGTGTCAGCCCCTGGGTATTAATGATTTTGTGTCATTCTCAAAAAAGCCTTCAGCTGGAGATAACATCTGAAATATTGGCCTGGGAACTACATGTAACAAGATTGCTTTTTTCACATAATTCAACCATGATATCAGAATTTTGCCTAAAGACCTACTAATGAAAAATAAACAAAAATGTAGGCTTGAGAAGTGATATAGGAGTCTTTTTTTTTTTTTTTTTTTGCAACCATGATCATTTTATTCTTTTTTTTTTTCTTTTTCTTTTTTTTTATTATTGGTAAAAATCAAAATTCTCACAATACATACAAACATTTGCAAAATGATATATAAATATATGTGCATATATGTGTATTTGCTTACAAAAATGTTATTTATATATATATATATATACATATATTTTAAGAGGTGCTTAGATTACGTAAAATATTACACGGAATCCACTGGGATTCCCATGTTGCCCACCTCCCACACCTCCCACCACATCCCACACAAACATCTCCCACAGTGTGGCCCACCATACCACCCTGAACGCGCCCGATCTCGTCTGATATAGGAGTCTTGAATGCAGAATTTTGTAATGAGAAATATGTAAGGATTTGAAAGTTCCTTTCAATAAACTAGTACTTGCAATTATTTATGAAATAAAAGCTGTGACTTAAAATTTTCTTATGTTGATCACTTCCAAAATTTATATATCTGAAAATGTAATTATTAGGAGTAGTTTTAAACAGAAAATTACTTGGTTATTAACTGGAAAACACACAAAGGAAGATGATGTGTCATAATTGTTATATAGTGTTAACCAGTATATAAATAGCAACAACAAATGGAACATATACAGCCAACTAGGGAGTAATTTCTGGTGGTGCATACATTTTTCCATTTAAAATGTCATTATCCATCTCCTAACTTAGAAGAAAAATAAGATTGCCCTGGTGTATTGGGGGGCCTAGGGCTGAAAAATCCCCACAAGCTTGAGTCAGGCAGAGGGCCATTCCCTACATTAAGAATGTGTTGCCACCTTCTATCTCCAGGAGGGCTGCGAAGAAGGAGGCAGACAGCGGGGCCTGCTGATGGGGCTGGTGGCGCTGGGTGCCTCTCACAGGTTGTCCCTGCCGCCCATGGCTCCTGGAAGGACTCGAGTCTCCGCGCTCCACTTCCCTACATGTGGCCATGCCTGATCCCAATATCACAACTGCACACTTCCTACAGCGTTGTCTACTCAGGACACCTGCCCACTGCTCGCTGACCCGCTGCCAGTAAAAGCGCACGAGGGATTTATGCTGCATGGCTGCCTGGCCTCTGACCCAGATGCTGCAGGTGCCCGGCCCTGGACTGTGGGTGCACTGTCATAGCCTGTGCCTGTGCCAGCTGCCCAAGGTTGATCTATGGGAGGAAGGCTGCCAGGCTGAGCTCTGCTGCCACCACAAGCAGACATGCCACCTGAAATGGACCTGCAGTGTGACCATGAGCAGAGGGCGCAGAGTTTGAGATATAGAGTAAGAAACTTCAGCTCTGTTAAGAGCAAGAATCTGGACCAGATGATATCAGGCCCTGCACAGGATGCAATGCTGACATCATCAAGATGAATGACAGGAGCTATAATCACATGACCTGTGCAGGATGAGACTGTGGATTTTGCTGCTTTGTCTGAAAGAGATCTCAGACTTACACTATCTCAGCTCCTCCAGCTGCACATTCTGGGGCAAGAAACCATGTTGCCAGAAGAAAATTCTGGGCACATTGATTGGGGCTCTGGTGGGGATTTCCCTCATGGCTGGCTTTGCCAATCCTGCCATGGTCACTGTCATTCATGGTTGTGTTTGCAGGAATATCCTCAGGAAGTGGGAGGGAAGAAAACCTCCAGGCACAAGAGGACTTGGCTATGGCAGAAGGAGTGACTTGGTGAAGTCATATATCCATATATTGCCATTAGTGTTGGTCTTGGCACCCCCATTATGCTGTCATGTCTCTGAGGTCATGCCCAGTTCTTTCTGTCATGAGGAAGACTGTGGAGTTGATGAAGATGGTGGTCCAATCACAGTGACAGATGCCTGGCGTGTGTGCAAGAATCCCAGCATGGGAGAAAGAGCTTGAAGGCCTGACTAGTGCAGTGAACACCAGTGGAAACTCTACAGGTGAATTCAGTGTCCTGCAGGCCCTTACAGGGAAATAGCCAGTTTTGCAGTCTTCCCAGTGGACATGCTGAGAGGGGGCATTTTGTCCAGGGGCAAGGGAAAATTCAGCAGGGTAGAAGTCCAAGCCAATGTCCAAAGGGAAGTTTTCCTAAAGACACAGCCAGTCTCTCTGGAATTAGCAACAATGCAAGAGCACATGTGATGGCCAGCTTCAAAATCAGTTCCTACAACCCACAGGACACAGTGTGCAACAACAGAGAAATCCAAGTGGACATTGAAGACAAACCAAGACACTATCAACTAGGGAGTGGAAGCAGCAAGGAAGACTCCCACTATGTTTGTGCTCAGATAGCAGAGATGAAAAGGAAGGTAGTGGTGGTAGTGGTGGTGGTGGTGGCAGTGAGGAGGATCCCCCCTGTAAACACCTGTGGGAAGAAAAACTGTCTGGCCAGCAAACCCTGGGACATCAGCCTGGCCCAGCCTGAGAGAATCTGCAGTGACTTGCAGAGCTCTGATACACAGGTGATGTGCCATCATCTCCTCAGATGAGTGTGGCTCCCCTGCTCCCATCCTGCAGCCTGCCCTTCTATCCCCAGAGCCCAGGATGCACCCAGCCCAAGTGCCCTTATGGACCTCCCTGCCCCACCTGAGAGGCAGACTGTCTTGAAGCCAGAGGGTGCAGAAGCAAAAGTATGAAATGGAATGAACGTTCTTGTTCTGAGAAGCACACTTATTGTAACTGATCATTTGGAATCTTTTTTTTTTTTCTGGGGGTGAGGGGTGTGTGCTACATATTTCATTGTAAAAAGTCTCTGGTCAGTTTTTCCTCAGGGAAATTCTGAGAAAATTGCAATTTCTTACCAGCCAAAACATGGAAAATTTTCCTTAGTCCCACTCCTTGTTACCCACATTTTGATTTTAATTTATTGGTTAACCTCACGGTGGTGATCCATGAGGTGTATGAGAGTATACACATGTATGTGTGTATATTATGTGTATGCTAACATATTACTGAAGGACACATTTTTTAAAAGATTTCTGTCATAAATCAACTTGTCTCATTTGGATAGTCCTACAGAGCTAAGTGTTTGATAAAAGCAGTACGCTATCTCTTTGAAAGCCTTTACAGCTGAGCTTTTCTAATTCTGAGAAAGAAATATTGTATTCAAATCAGACTACCATGGAGTCATCTATGAAGTAAAGACTCCTTCCAGCATAACAGGAATCAAAACTAGGCTCAGCTTTCAAGCACATAGTCAGACTGAAGTTTTATTAGCTGAGTGAGCTGGGTAGAGAAGCTAGACATTAAAATGAACCTTGCTTGCCCTCAAGAGCAGCTGTGTGGTTTTCCTTTGAAAACTAAACTTTTCTGCATGTAGTCACTTTTAGTCATGTGTTTCAGTGGAAGAGAGGAGGTGGTAGCTTAGGTTCAGTCTTAAGAGAAATATCAATGAATGTTACAGTGTTATCAATTGGGGAATAGAAGGATTTTTATTGGAGGGAGAAATGTACTAATTCTGCGTAATCATCAGACAAAAACCTAGATGTTTGCTGTGTTCTAAGGTACAAGCCCTACGGTTTCAAAAAGCTTTCTCAGTTCAAAGAGTTTTCTCAGTTTCTTAGCATTCTCAGAAAGTTTCTCAGTCTAATTTAAGTAAGAGACAAAGGAATCTAATTGAAATTTAGAATGAAAGGAGGAAGGACATGTCACCAAAGTCTCTGAAAATATCTAATTTTCTCTGATCTTATAAATTTGTCAAGGCTGAGCCAAGTTAATATTAATTAGATTTCTTCCTCTGCCTAGAATGACGTCTTTAGACATGAAAGGACATACATAGCATAGCAGGAAAATTAAACAAAAGATTCATGAGACCTGATGCAAGAGTGCAAATCAGTGTCTGTGTGAGTCCATTATCCTCTCATGCCCCTAATTTCCCCAATTTTCAGACTATATTTAAGGTGTTTCCATTGCCCATCTTCTTTATTACATTAGCACTGGGCCCAGAGGAAAAACTGAAAACATCTTTTCCTTGAGGACAAGAATTCTTTCTGTTTCCTTGCACAGATGCAACTGCTCATCATCCTGTGTCACTGTATCTACAGTGAGGATAATGTGTCTGGACAACCAGCTTGGAAGATACCTCTCTGTTGAGCATTGCAGCCAGAGTTAGTGCTGACTGTACCTGGGAGAGGAACTGCTGTTAGTGGACTTTGGATCTCTGGAAGAAAGAGCTCTAGAGGTTTTCCTGTGTGTAAAAAGGAACCTGTTTATAAAGAGGTTGATAGCCTGGAGATCTCTGAAATGTAAAGTTATTCAATCTTCCAGTTTTCTTGAAGCCTCATCGAGGGAGAAATTAACTTGGATAAAAACAAAAAAAAATCTACAAGAGTTTGCAGCCAAACCTGTACTCCTATCTAGGCTCCACTTGTTGTAAGTTGTGGCAACTTACTCTCTGAGTCTGTTTTCACTTAGCCAAAATGGAAATACAAATCCTAAATTATGGGACTGTCAAGATTAAGTGAGATGATATACTGAAGATATATTTGGTAAAGTTCCATGTTTTCTCTTCCTGAAGGAATAAGAAAAAAAATGTTTAGGGAGATTCTGGATGCCATTTAAGAGAGGAAGCTTAGATCTCAAGAATAGAGGCTCTGGAAAACTAAGCTTAGTGTAATACTTTGCAACAATCTTGTTGTATTGCTCAGGTGTTAGCAGATGAAAAGGTCAATTGGCACCACCTGGAGGACAAAATGATAGTGCACTAGTAAAGCTGATTTTGTCTTAGAAAAGGGGAAAGTGAAATTTCCTTTGCACACAGCATTTGATGACTCTGGAAATTCCTACTGTGTTAAAGATATGTGATGCAACAATGAGGAAAACACAAAATTCTTGTCCCCACCAAATTTAAACTGTAGTGGGGAAGGACAATCAGATATATAATCTGGATGGGGATAAGTGCACTCAAGAAAAGCAAGGAAAGGGAAAAGAGATGGTGCTACTTTAGATGGGTGGTATAAGCTGCTTTGATGAAGGTATATTTATTAGAGACCTGAAAGAAGTGAAGAAGCGAACCATGTAAGTATGTAGGGAAAAATCATACTAGATAAGAAGAGACAATAAAGTAAAAGGGCACTCAAGCGGAGCATTCTTGGCCTGTTTTAAAACAAAACAACCTAGAAGCCTATATGGAAAAAGTAGAGCAAGGAAGAGAATGGTAGATTAGGTTGGAGAGATGGCTAGGGGCAAGACTGTGTAGATAAAACAACTCTGAAGACAAAGTTATTCTAGGTTCCTCTGAGGCCAGGTAAAGAGGTAATCTTGGAAGCCACAGAGATGGGAGCAACCAGTAAATTTTCAAAGGGCCTGAGACAGAGCGGGGAGGAGGGCATGTCTGGTCACCAATCCTAGTGGGATGGGCCAATGGAAAAAATATTATGCATATCATAAATGGAGATTTATCTTTTGAAAAAATGTGTTGCCAAGTTGATTTTGCCACAAAATAGAGAGCGATCTAGGTGATGAGGTGGTGGACAGTCATCACACATTTTCACCATGCCCTAGGAAAACCAGAGAGTGCAAACACTCATTCCTGCATTCATGTGGTACTGCCCTTTGGTGATCCATTTCTAAGTTTCTCCACAAATTCCCACTCTATCTGGATTAAATAGTACTAAGGTAGAAATTCCTGCTGGGATTAACAAGTTGGACCCAGGATGGTAATCACAGCCTCTATGCTTTTATCAGTTTTATATATGGGGTGTCAATTTATTTAAAGGCAACAAACATTTAAAATAAGTAATCTCATCCATTTCCTTCCTTGTTAGGTGAAGACATAGATGCTTAGAGAGTTACAATAATTTTCCATAGGCCCAGGTGCTAAACATGCAGCAGAACCAGGTTTAAAGCTCAGTCTTCTTGCCTTGATGTACTCATTTTAGAAAATTATATATGTATATATATCTGCAGATTGAATGATGTACCCCAGAAATAAAAGCCTGCTTTTAATCTTAATCTCATTGTAAACAGGACCTTTCAAAGATGATAGTTTTAATTAAGATGTGGCCAAACTGAATCAGGTTGTATTTTAATCCTATTACTAGAGGATTTATAAAAGAGAAAGCTGTGGGGTAGAGCCCAAACCAGGAAGTCAGTGGAACACAGAGAAGAAAGGAGAGGACTTCACCATGTGTCAGGAAAGTCAAGGAATACATAGATTTTCACTGAGCCAGAATGCCACCAACCTGGAAGAGAGCAAGTCTTCTAGCCTCTGAAACCATGAGATTATGAAGCAGGATGATGATGGTGGAAGGAACCAAGAGTCAAAGAATGCTATGAGCTGCCAGAAGCTGAAAAGGCAAGGAATGCAGCTGTAGAGACTGAAAAGGCAAAGAGCCTCCAGAGTGGGGCAGCCCAGGAGACATCTGGTTCAGACAAGGGAAACCGACTTTGGATTTCTGACCTGGAGAACTCTAACAGAATAAATTTTTGTAGTTGTAACCCACCACATTTGTAGCAAGTTGTTACAGAGGCTGCAGGAAACTAATGCATGTTTGTGTAGGAAACACAATCTCTATAAACTGTGCTTCAATGGAAAGTAATCTGAGTTGTTGGAAAGCCATATGAGTACTTGTCAAAGTAATCAGAGAAATCAAATTAAATACATTGCTGCCTTTATATTAATTGGCTTCTGATTATTGTAAGTGGTGGCAGCAATAGAAAGAATAAATGAGGTAGTCCCTATTATAACTTGATTCTATGAAAAGGTAAATAGTATCTGCACAGTTGCCTAGGATGACACTTCCACATAACTGATGAACACAATATATTGTCTACCAAAAATTTCCTTAAAATAAATTTGTCAAAATTCTATTTCCCCAATAAAATAAACATCCTCATTAACCAACAGCACTGATTTATGAAAATCTTAATTTTGTCAAGTATAAGTACATTTTATTTTTCCTATGTGAAAGGAATTGTTTTTTGACTTTTTTATTGAAGTAAAAGTCACAAAACATGTAATTATCCATTTTACAATATAGAGAATTCTACATTAACAATGTTGTACAACCATTATTTCTGTCTAATTCCAAAATATTTTCTTTATCCCAAACTTAACCCTTTACCATTAAGGTTTCAGCCCCAATCCCTTCTCCCAGACCCTGACAACCACTAAGAGCTTCATTTTATCTGTGGAATTACCTCTTTGGCTCATTTAATATAAAGGGAAACTTACAATATGTGACCTTTTGTGTCAGGCTTCTTTCACTTAGTATAACTCTTTTAAGTACATCTAAACTGTGTCATGTATCTGTTCTTCATGGCTTTTTATGGCTTTATAATATCCCATTATATGAATATGCCACCTTTGGTTTATCCACTTTACCTATTGGCAGACAGCAGGGTTGTTCCCACCTTTGGGCTGCTGTGAATACTGCTGACATGAACCTTCTCATACATGAATTTGTTAAGTAACTGTTTTAAGTTCATTGAGTTATTTACCTAGGAATGGAATTTCTGGGTCACATGCTAATTCTAAATTTAACTTTTGAGGAGTCATTTAACTGTTTGCCACAGTGGCTACATTGTTTTACATTTCCACATGCAACATAGGAGGACTCCTGTTAGATTTAGTTTTATGTGACTGGCTTCTTTCACTTACAATGTTTTCAATGTCTATCCATGTTGAAGCATCTATCAGTACTTTATTCCTTTTCATGGGCTGATAAATATTAGTGTATGGCTATACCACATTTTGTTTATCCATTAATCACTTGGTAGGCATTTGGTTTGTTATCACATTTGGCTACTGTGAACAATACTGCTATACAGATTTGTATGAAAATTTTTGCATAGACGTGTTTTCTTTACTCTGAGCATATACCTACAAGTGGATTTGCAAAATCACTGGATAACCCTATTTTTTTTGTCATTAGAGGAAATTTTTGACTGTTTTACAAAGCAGCTGCAACAATTTACATTCCACCTAGCAATGTAAGAGGGTTCTGATTTCAACATGGCCATGTCAACACTTGTAATTATATGACTTTTTCATTCCAGCCATCCTAATGGCTAAGTGGAATCTCACTGTGGATTTATTTGCATTTTCCTGATGACTCTTGAGGTTGAACATCTTTTCATATGCTTATTGGTCATTTGTATGTCTTCCTTGGAAATCATTAATTAAGGTCTTTTGCTCATTTTTTAATTGAGTTCTTTTTCTTTGCTTATTATTGATATGTAAGTGTTCTTTATATACTGAAGATTCAAGTCTCTTATCAGATATATGATATTGCTGTTATGATGGTTGCTGCTACAGTTTCTTGATATATCCTTTGAAGCACAAAGGTTTTACTTTTGATGAAATTCACTTTATTTATTTTTCATTTGTGGCTGGTACCACGTCTAAGAACCTTATACCAAATATAAGATTGTGAAGATAGACCCCTATGTTTTCCTCTTAATAATATCATAATTTAAGCTCTTTCATTTAAGTCTTTGATCCAGTGTGTGTTAATTTTTCTAAATGGTGAAGGACAAGGGCCTAGGTTTATTCTTTTCTATGTAGATACCTTGTCACTCAGCACCATCTATTTAAAAACTCTTTCCATTGAATGGTATTGGTAACCATGATTTGTAAAAATCATGTTCCCATAGATGTACAGTTTTGTTTCTGTACTTTCAATTCTATTCCGTTCATCTAAAAATCTATTCTTGTGCTGCACCACAGTAATTTGAATGATTGCTTTGTTCTAAGTTTTAAAACCAAGAACTATGAGTCCATCTCTTCTGTTCTTTTTCAAGATTGTTGGGTCCCTTGCAATTCCACATGATTTCTAAAGTGAGCTTGACAATTTCTACAAAGAAATCACCTAGGGTTTTGATAAGGATTGCATTGAATCTATAGATCAATTTGGAAGTATTGCTGTTTTAACAACATTAATCCTTCTGATCCATGAATGTGGAATGGGTTTCCATTTAATAAATTATTTTTTAATGACTTTCAACAATGTTTTATAGTTTGTAGTGAATAATCTTTTCACATATTTTGTTAAATTGATTCCTAATTATTTTTTTATTTTTGATGTTATTGTAAAGTGGCAAGAGTGAAAAATCTTAACTTGTATCTGATCTTAGAGGGAGAGCATCCAGTCTTTCCTTATTAATTGTGATGTTAAACAAATTGTGTATCCATGGGATAAATCCCACTTGATCATGGTCGATAATTCTTTTTATGTTATTCGATTCAGCTTGCTAGTATTTCATTGTGATATTCTGAACACCTTGTAATAGAGGAAAATTCTCATGTTTGTACTATTAACCACAATCATCATCTACCACCAAAAACACTATGTTATACAGTCCCTAGATTATCCTCTAGCTTTCTTTCAATTGTTATTAACCTCCCTAATCTATGCCATTATATTCACTATAATGTGTTACCATCAACTCTATCCATTTCCTCATATTTATAATCCTTATTAAACATTCTACGTACATTCAGCACCAGCTTCCCCTTCTCATCCCATATTCTAATTCCTAGTAACCTATAGCAGGGTTTCTTAACTATTTTTTATTTAATATATTTAAAAATTTTTGAAAGATACTTAGAATACATAAATGTTACACAAAAAATATAGGGATTCCTATACACCCCACTCCCCACACCTCACACACCCTCCCACATAAACATCCTTCATTAGTGTGGCACATTCATTGCAATTGATAGATGCATCCTGGGGATTTGCCATTAAGCATGGACCATAGTTGACACTTTAGTCTACACTCTCTCCCACATAGTTCTGCATGTTATGTGATGATATGAAATGGCCTAGTTGGATGGAAGGGCATTCAGTACAGGGCACAGCTGGAGAAGCCTTCTGGGTAGTGTGTGAGTGATCATTTTGTCATAATATGTTGTATCAGTGGTGGGAGACCCACATAATGAGTGGGAAGGAGTTGGACTCCCATATGCAGGAGGACTGATTTTTTCACAAATAGAGAGGTGGATGTCTCTCAAGACCATTGGGCAGTTCCTAAGAGGGGAGGACAAACCAGTGTGTCAAGACCTCAGTGCTGTTGCATGTAACTATGACTCTTAACATTTTTTGTTCCATGGATCCCTTTGCCAGTCAGGTGAAAACCACAGACCCCTTCTCAGAATGTAGCAGCAGATAGTTTTATGATGGCTTTGGCATGTCTTTAAATTAAAATTTAGGATTATTCAAAATTACATTTTACACCTTTCCCATAATTTCAATACCTAATAACCTAACATGGTTCCACATCTGCTCATTTTCTGGCAAACATTTAGAAATTTGAGTTTTCCCACAGCATCATAAAACCATTTCTGCCATCCTTACCAGCCTTTTTGCAGGCAGTTATCCACTGCACTCAGAACATGCTACATCAAAATAAATATCATACTAAGTCTAAACTATACAATGTATTATTTAATGAATATATCACACCCACACCAACACATTCCCACAAGAATAATGATGTTTTTGAATGCATAAAATAAAATTAAAAAGGAAATCAGTTACATATATTGAGATAAAGTTACTAAAGTAGAAAAATATGATATAATACTATACAAATGTGCTTCTTTCTTAACACATTAAATAATAATACAAAAACATAAAAAAATAGGAAAGTTAAATTTTATTTTTTTTAAAGACATGTCAATGTACAGACTGTTGTTTATCTTGAATAAGAACATTAAACTGTGGTATAGTATTTGACAAGGCAACATACATATCATGTTGGATATCTAATTGAGTTTGATTTTTTGTTTTCATTGTTACAAGTGTTGAAAATCCCAATTCACAAATATATATTGTTGCAAATGGAATCAAAGCCTCCATAGCTTGTTTTAAAAGGCAAGGATAGGTTTCTTGCAGGGAACACCAGAATTCTCCAAGGCTTTTTGAGCTAAACTCCAATTGTAGCAAGATTTTTGCCCTAAGATAATTGAGTTCATATTTGGTTAGGTCAACATCTTTGATATAGTTTATATCAGAAAGAAAAGGATTGCAGATCCATGGTTCAATTTTCATGCCGTCAAAATAGAAATAACTAAGTTCTGTGATGTTTCCAAGTGTTTGCAGATATATCTTTTCAAAGAAAAATGGCAGAGAATTTTGTACTTCAACTCCATCTTGGTAAAGCACTTCCTCCAACACTGGAAAGTTTGCAAGAATTTTAGCCTCTACTTTCTTCTTCCATATTGGTAACTTAGCCAAGAAAGCTTGTAGTTTTCAGTTGCATCCATAATGGTGACATCACAACTTTGAATAGAAAGATTGATCTCATTCATATGATGAAAAAACAGTTAAGCCAACCCATGGATAAAATCCTTTCTTTCAAAATGTTCTAAGGGTGGGTTTTCTTTTTCTTTCAGAAAAAGTAAAACTTCTGCCCTTAGTTCAAATAAATGTTTCAAGATTTTTCCTCTTGAAAGCCAGCACACTTCTGTGTGGTGGAGAAGGGCTTCACATTCTGCTCCCAGTTCTTGACAAAATCTTTTAAAAATACAATGATACAGATAGTTTTTTTATATAGTTGATAAATTTTATGGCTGTTGACAGAACTTCTTTCAGGGTTGTTGGAAAAGTCTTTGTTGCCAGTGAATGTCTGTGTAAAAACAATGAATGATGACAACTTGAGGAGCTTTTTTTTTTTTTTTTTTTTTTTTACTAAAGTAGCAGAATCAGATGTATTACCAAGCATCACAGGAGCTCCATCAGTGCAAAGAGAATGAAGTTTTTCTTTCCAATCAAAGATTTGTTTGTGAAAAAAAAACTTTTTACTATTTCAAAAATGCTGGTAGCCTTCGTATTTTCCCAAAGAGACTCACAAATAATAATTCTTTGATGTTGTCAGCATGCACACAGCAACAAAACCAAAGAACTGGCTACAATAAGAGATGTCTGTAGTTTCATCCAGTTGCATACTGAAGGGAAATGGTAAGGCTTCTGATTCCTGGATGACTTGTTTTAAAATAGTAAAAGAAATATCAACTATTCTAGAATGTGTTGCATCATTTGACAAGGAAACCACTTCCAGTTTCTTTCTCTGTTCCAGTCCTCAAATCCATTTGATCATTTCCAGCGCATATTGCTTTATTAAAGTCTCTCCAATAGTGTGGGGCTTCTTTTGCTTGGCAATGTGGTAAGCAATTTTAGAGGATGCTCCAAGCAGAGGTTTCATGAAATGGCAAATCCAAATTTTGGAAGCATTCCTGCTTTTTTGAATTGAGCTTTTTTTTTTTCCATGAAAAAAACTCACATCTTTAGATGCATTCTCAGCATGGACACACATGAGATGGTGTTTCAATTTTGCTGGCTTCATACTTGGATTCACAAGAATTTTTCTATGCAAAAAATATTGCGGCTTTTGAGTTCCATCACCTTCATTAATACAGGTAAAACTAAATAATACATAACTTTCATCCTACTTCCTTTTCTTCAACATTTCAACTTAACTTGGGTCTGTAAAATAAAATATATAATTTAATTAACAGTTTTTAATACTCAGTATTTTGTAAGGTTTTTAAGTAATTTGTTTGATCAATATGCATATAAATAAGTAATATTTAACTCTCAGATGGACATGTGGATTGCTGCAGAGCAGGATTCATGTCTTTTTGGAATTTGGTATTGTTCCTGCAATTGCACATAAATTTCTACGGATTTCAGAACCTTCCTAGAAACCTGACAGCAAAAGAAAAATACAATGCATGTGGGCATTTGCAGACATCGCTAAGATCACAGATGGTTATACACTGCAATATCAGCAACTGAATAACATAAACATTGATTGTATGGATCAACAAACTCATGGTGGATGTGCCTGATATACACTCTTAGCCAGTGTATCTATTCATGTTAAAAGTAACCTATCTATGAAAAGCTATGAATTCTCATTTAAACTGATGAGTTTTGTAAAATTTTAAAAACCAATGAAACAACTTACCTACTTTCACTTATTTGTAAACAAACAATTGTAGACAGGAAAATACTTAAATGTAATACAATCACTGGGCAGCCAAAGTGAGAATGTTCGACTTCACCATTTGGTAGCTGAACAACACCTAGGCATTGAGTTGCCAGCATAGATTTGGTAACAAACAAATAAGATTTCTCAAGCTGGCATGAAAAGTATGCATATTTTCTCTGCACAACAAAGGTGACTATGTTGTCTGGATAAAATGTGCAAGCATCTTTGTGTTTGTCAAGACAATTTCAACCTGTCATTTTTCATGCTTTGGTTATTAATTATAATGTCATAACTGTGTTTCTTTGATATGATTGGTTACCTGAAAACATAGCTCACATCACAGTTAACACATTTTCAACACAAGCGGCTTGGTCAAAATCACTAATAATCACACAGCATGTGTTGAATGTGTTATGTATTTCAGGCATGTTTTGTATCATGAGGTTATATTTTCCACTTTGCATTTTTTAAAAATTTTTTGTTATATTACATTGATTATAACTGTGCAGAGTGAAATTTTTGACATCTATAGCTTGTGCTGACTCTGTGATTTATCCTTAGAAAATAGCACTCCTACACTGCAAAAGATCAAAGACACCACTCAGAAGATCTCTTTCTGTTGGTTAACTATACTGTGTTGCCAAATAGTTGGCCAACGACATCACACAATAGTTTGTAACAGGACTGTGACCATGTATGATCTAGTGTTGGGTTTAACAACTACCATAATTTCAAAGTATGGATGAGCATGAAAAGTTTTTGAGTTATGTAACAACTGTAATGTGATATGAAATGAATAATATTGTAATTTATTACATACATTCATAAGTGAAGGAAATGCTAAATTTCAGTTAGAGGTCAGAGAAAATATTGATTCTTTTCAATTCAAGCTCATGGACCCCTGAAATTTTTCCATGGACCCCTTGCACGTCTTTGGACCCCTGGTTAAGAGCCCCTACCATAGAGGCAGGACTGAAACTTGATCTTAGCTTGCAGGCAGGGGTCCTCTGGAACTAAGCATACAGTTGGGACTGAAACTTCAGCAGAGCATGCATTTGGGCTTAATCTAGAGCTAAGCATGCAGGTGAGATTTAAACCAGTGTTGAGAATGCTGGTAGGGCTTAAACTTGAACTGACTATATGCAGGTAGAGCTTAAAATAGAATTAAGTTTGCAGACCAGACTTAAACTTGACCTGATCTTGCAAGTCAGACTTCAACTTGATCTGAGCCTGGAGGCAAATTTGTCTAGAGATGAACTTGCAAACAAAATTAACTAGAGTTTAGTGTGTAGGTGAGTCTTAATCTAGTGCTAACTGAAGAAGAGGGACTGAAACTTGATCTGAGCATGCAGGCTGAGTTTAAACTACAGCTGACCATGGAGTTAAGATTTAATTTAGAATTTTAAACTAGAGCCGGTCATGCAGGTGGGGCATAATCTAGAGCTGAATCATGTTATGGGAACTTAAACTAGAGTTTATCAAGTAGACAGTACTCCCTGTCTAACCAAGCCAGCAGCTAGAGTAACCCTGTTAAATCAAAGTCAGATAATGTTAGGCTGCTGCATAAAACCCTCTGAAGACTCCCCATGCTCAGAGCTAAAGCCAAGGTTAGTTCCTGCTGTCATCCAGAAATTCCTACAGACTCAGGTTCTGGCATAGCCCCTGTTCCAGCATAGGCCCTTGTTCACCCTGGAATGTGCCATGCCCCCTCTAGTAGAAGCCTGATTACCCAGGCAGAGGAACAGCAATGCAAAGGTCCTCAGCAAGGCAGAGCCCAGCCTTGGCTCCAGCTATGGGCTCCCAGGACAGCCTCTCTGGCTACCTTAGCTACACCTCCACCCACACCCAACACCACTTTCCATCCTCCTGCTCTGCTCTGCTTCTGTCCATTTCAGCTGACTTTTCTAATTTACTGTCTGCCTCCCCAACTGGGATGTGAGCTCCAGGAGGGCAGGGTTTTGTCTAATTCCTGCAGTATTTTCATGACCAAGAATATCATATAAATGAGAAATACTAGTTAAATGAATTATTAAAAGAACAGCATGACAGATGAAAATGGCACATGCTCAATAAAATAGGGAAGAATCCCCAGGATTATAAAAGGACACAAAGGGTAGTAGAATTTGATAAACAGACATTTGCTTTGTGTTTTTTGTTGTTGTTGTTTTTTCAAATTCATGATACTAAGTAACACTGAGAAAAAGGTCAGCTTCCTCTGTGGTTGCTTTCTCTTCTTTTGTTGTTTTCTTAAAAAGGACAAGACCTCTTCTTAGGAAGGCTTATGGAATGTGGGTGCCTTAGGGTCCTGGGGTCTGCTCCATTTTACAGATGAGGAGACTGAAGTCTAAGGGAAAATGTGGTTCACCTGGAGACACAGCTGTTTGGGGCAGTGGAGCTCACCTTGGCTCTGGCCTCTCTGAGGACTAACCCAGGGCACCTCCTCTTCAGCCCTCCTCAGGAGCTGAAGGCAGGAGCACAGTACAGACAGGACCTGGAGACTCCTGCTGGGTGCAGACAGTTTAAAACCCCAATGACAATGTTCCATGACACCTTTTTACATGAAGAATCAGAAGACTGTGGTTCAATTTTACGGTTCAGAAGAGGCAGCCCTGGATGCTAACATGCATTTAAATATGTTGATGCAGGAAGGCTTCCTGAAGGAGTTTAATTTTTATTCTGCTTCTGTGTAAATGCTGCTGCCCCCCTTGACCCTCTCCTCCTGCCCTAGTCCCCTGGCCTGTCCTGCTCAATGACTGGTTAAATCCTGGAGTAGAAGCTTTATCATGGTTCTGCAGTGCCCAGTGAACACAAAATAGGCTCTTGCAGAGGCCTCCTCTGACAGTGAGTGGCTCTGGCCAGCAATTCCTGCCTGGCAGAGGCTGGTGGATGTGGAGAATATTGGGAGGATACCTCTGTGAGTGTCTTGATATTTGTGCCAACAAAATCAATCCATTGGACAAGAGGATCTAGAAGTACCAGTTTATTCGGGAGGAGAGATCAGAAAGCACACAAGATGGCATGGGGAGCCAAGGTGCAGGAAGAGAAGGACCCCAATAATGGGCATGTTGAAGAGTAGGTCACACCATGGCACCTGGGCTCAGGGCTGCTGAGGAGCCAGAGGTCACCGCTGTGGGAGCTAGAACAGTCTGTCCAGGCAACTGAGTTTCTTCTCAGTGATAGCTGGCCCTGATGTGGCCTGCAGCTCTTAGAACAGAGCCCTAAAACTGGGCCCTTCCTGGCTGTGCTGGTTGCAGGTGAGCTTGTACCTGTAATGCTGGGAAGAGCCAGCAGGGAGGGAAGCTGAGAGGTACAGATGCTAGTCATGAAGCTCTGCCCACCCTGGCTGCAAGTGAACACATATGTCAGTGTGGGCACCCTGGGAGGGGCAGAGGCAGGTGCTCCCAGCCCTCAAGACAGTAGACCCACCTCAGAGTAGCTGAGGCCAGACCCAGCATGGCCAGGGATGCATCCATGGGAGGACCTGAGTTTCAGGGAGCCCTGCAGATGGGTGGCATGTGCAAAGCTGGGAAATCCCATGGGTGCTCCTGAAGGGCAGTGACTGCCATCCTGTCCAGCCCTCAGGGCTACCACTGTCTGCAGCTCCCCATCCAGCAAAGGCAGCAGGCACAGGGCTCCAGGATGGACAAGTAGGACAGGCTTCATAATGGTGGGGTCCAGTGCAAAGTAAAGTGTGGGGACCCATGTTAAAAAAACAGGCAATTTGCCATTAAAGCTTCTAAAATGCAAACCATTTTCCTTTTTAGGCAGTCACTCTCTCAACTTGTCATGATGCTTTTTATTTGCTATTTAATCTGGTGCTTCCTTGGGCATAGGGATATACACGGGGTGAGTGCAGAACCTCGCAGGCAGTTCCAAGCACACACATGGCCCACTAACTGCTGGGGTTCCCTCCAGGCAGCCACCAGATCCACAAGCCCAGCTCTGGGACAGAGAAATCATGCCAAGCATCTACTCATCCCACAGCTGCCTGCTGCAACCATGGAAAATGGCCAATGCCCAAGAACACTGCATCCTCCATGTCGGGACATACTCTGAACCTGGACCAGGGGTAAGCAAGGGCCTTGCCTCACTTGGAGTTCCTCTGGCTGTGCTCATGTCAGGCTGGGGCTGGGATAGTGTCACCAGGCTCTCCCACAGACACTACATGTCACAACAGCCTCAACCTCCCAGGAGGCAGCCAGGGCAACAGGAGTTGGGGAAGCAGGCAGCTGAGACCTGTCCAGGGAAAAGGGGAAGGGGGAGGCAGGTCCACACCCCACAGAGCCTTCAGGCCCCAGCACCTGCACCATGACTCCATCAGACTCCACTTACCAAGCACACTTTCAAAGATACAGTTAAGAATCTCAAGGTGGGAACCACAGAGCACTGAACCCCAAGAACAGGGTCTCTCTGAACATGTGCCATGCTCAGCAAGGTGCCTGCACCCCTGCAGCCCTCTGGAAGGGCAGGCCAGTGTCTATGCAGACAATAAAGAATGTGCCTTAACAGCCATTCTCATGAGTCACCACTGCACCCAGGGCTTATGAGGAAAGTGGAGGAGGAGGAAAATGCACCTCATCTCTAAAAGAAATCCAGGCAACAGAGGCAAGTCATGGTGTCCTTTCTACACTTATAGTCTGGAAGGAATTTGGGACACCTGCCAAGATGGGGCATAGGCAGGATTTGACCTCAAGTCCCCTTGTCCACTATGCCCTGTCTTCCCTGTCCCCCAGGTCCAAGGCTGCCCATGGTGGGGTAACTGGAAACCTCCAATGGCTCAGTGCTAGGGCCCCCTCAGCCTGGCTGAGGCCTGGCCTCTTGTTCCAGGCCATGGGTTTCCCAAGCAGCTGGGATGGCAATTTACATCACATTCTGTGGTCACTGCCTTATCCTGCCTATGTTCCTGTCCAGAGAGGGACCCTGGCCTCAGAAACTCCACTTGGAGGCCATGAGGTGGAGGCTCTCCTTCCAGGCCCTGTGACTTGGGGATATACTCCACTCTGCTGCTTAAGAGGAAATACACCCAGATCAGCCTCCACCATTGGAAGGCAAGAGGTTGGTGAGAGCTCTGCTGGCTGGGAACCTTCCTTGTGGCTCAGGGTGCAGAAGTCAGTAGGTCCATTGTTAGGTGGTGAGGAGTGGGAGCAGGGGGCCAGGCAGGCATCCACACCCCACACCTGAGCTATCTCTGACTCGTGGCACTTCCCATTAAGGTACTGAAGATCTGCTTCCTAGATACATGCAGTAGCTTCAGGCCTTGGGGCACCCACCACACCCAGGCTGTCAGAACTCACAGTGGTGCCATGGGTCTCAGGTGCACATGGACTTCAGGGCAGTGGCAGCAGGTCAGTGTGGGCAGAAAAAGCAGCCCCAAGTCTGAATGCAAGTGAAGCAGGAGGGAACTGGGAAGGAGGAGATCTGAGACTGGGCTTGAGCTCCAGGCCAGAGGCTAGTGTGGGGTGCAATGTGTTCAGCCCATAGCAAGCCCAGCCAGCCCAATCTTGAACTTCCCAGTCCCACAGAGCTCAGGAGCCTGGTGGTCAACCTGATGCTGGCTCAGTCCATGCATGTGTGCTGACAGGGCTTGCAATCCTCTCCTGGATGCTGTTGGGGTTCATCTGTGTGCTCTCCTGACAGCCCAGCTGACCAGACCTCAGTGATTTCCCTTGTCCTCTTGGTTGCCAGTTTCAGGCCTTACAGTGGGTCCAAATCCAGAGTGGGGTTGGTAGCCTTAGGGTCAGACTGGGGCAGGGATGAAGTCTGGTCAATGGGGTGGGGAGTGGCAGGTGGGAGGGGAGAATGTGGCAGATGGGATCTGGGCAGACAAAGATTCCTTGTCCAGAACTAGTGAGTCCAGGCTTGATGGTGAAAACTGAAAATTTATTTTCACCCAGCCTCAGAACTGGGCAGACAAGGCAGGCTCTGGTTTGAAAAAGCCTCAGGGGTCTTGCTTTTTACAGTGCCTTAATGTCTTAAATTACAAAAGAAATTTAAGGTCCCTGGTGTTGCTGGGACTGGCCTTTGCAATCAGAATCTTCTGAGTTGGATCCACTGGTTGGATGGAGCCTTTCTCCTTTGACAGGGCCAAGGACAGTTCCTAGGAGCCTTCCCAGCCAGAACTCTTCCCCAAGTGGGTGAAGCAAGAGAGAGTCTAGGCCCAGGTGGCATTGATCATGACATTTCTTGTAGAAACAGGAAGAGAAGATGGTGCTCCTGACCCTCTGACCTGCATGTTTAGTTCCATGAGAGGGCCATGGGATGATTTGACATTTTCTTAGCGAGGCCTCTAGCCCCTAAGGACCTTTTCCTTCACCAGGTCTGCATTTCTCCAGGAGAAGTGACCTAGGAGCAGGGAAGCATGGCTTCCCCCACCTCAAACACACATTGCAAAAGTAGAATTTCCTCTGGAAAGAAAGAGGAAACTCCACCACTCTCCTTATTTTCTAGGGGCTTTCCTGTTTTCTTCACTGACATGTGCTTTCCATCACACATGGACAGACCTATTGGGGATATTCTCAGACCTTTCCTGCCAGGGAATGGTGGGGGCAGTGGGTGGGTTGGTGAAGGAAGACCATGTTGAGTGGCCTCTTTCCCTCCTCCCTAGTGCACACATATGCAACTGGCAAGCCTTTCTACTTTCTGGGTGGATGAGCATTGGCCTCCAATTGTAAAGAACTGTTAATGCTTTTATTTTTTTACAGTATTCTGTGGAGGAAAAATGAGGCTTAGGTGGAATTCAATATCAGATATCTTTGATCTTCTCAGACATGACTTTGGAAATGAGGCAAGCTTTGGGTTGTTTGTTTCAGTCATGCAGTACCCAGATCATTGCTGCAAAAGATTGTTCCACATGACAATCGGCTGTGTTTGGGGCAGAGAGGTTTGGGTCAAGGACTTGGAGATTAGACTACATAAGAGTTAAATATGGGAGGAAGAAGAAAGTCTGTTTTGAGGTGGGTGTTCAAGAACTTGTATCAAGTTAAATCTCCATGTGGCTTATGGGAGTCAATCTAGCTTGGTGATTAAGAGCCTGAACTCTGGGGTTGGATTCTACCTGGCTCTGAATCCTACCTCAGGCATTTACCACCTGTGAGCTGTTGGTCCTTTGACTGAAATTTTCTGTGCATACTTTTTGTCATGTTTCAAATGCTGATAATAATGAAATTGAAAAAGTTATCAAATAAGTGATCATGAAAAGGAAGAAGCAGTTTAGTCAAGGCTATCCTTGCCTTCACCAACAATCTCCCCTAAGTCTTTCAAGTTCATGTCCACTCTCATGTTTAAGGTTTTTTGATCAGACAACACCACATTTCCATGTACTGTTGGCAAATGCACAAATCATCATACTCCAATCAGTATATTTTATGTTATGTAAGTTATATCACAAAGGAAAGTTTATTTAAAGGTTAATTGATGGCTTCAGGTCAACAAAGGTGGACACAGATGCTTCAGGATCCTATTTACTCACAGCATCTTTGAACAAGTTACAATAACTGGCAGAGCTATCTTCCTCAAAACTCCAGAAAGCAGGTATAATGTAATAGTAACTGGGTGATAGCTGAATTAAGAACATGCAGCTTTAAAAATGACAGGCAAAGGTCATGGAACCCTTGCTAGTACTTCCCTCATCCCTCCCCAGTGTGATGTAGAGCCACACTGTGCTCCCACTTCAGGCCTCTGGCTCATTTCTGGAAAAAGTACTGTAACCTCTGTGTGCATACTGGGGTGCCTGTATGTAAGTGCCAGTCTATCATGTGGCAGACTGAAAGACTGAACCTGAAAACTCATGTTGGGTTCATCCTCCCAAAACTTGTCTTGCAAGTAGAAGCAGCTCACAGACAGCTAAGGCAGTGCTAAAAAACAATTAATTTCAAGTATTTTGGGGCAAAGAATTACCTGTATTAAGTCATACAATGGAGCCCCCAGGAGAAAGGGAATATCTATTTCAGATGGCATAGAGGGAGCATTCAAATTCCTGTAAATGGGAAAAGCACAGGCCCAGGACTAGCAGCAGACAGCACACAGACTCAGATACAAGAGAATCCCGCACTTGACATTCACCTCAGGTGGATCTTCTTGATAGAAGGGCAAAGGAGACCTCCACCCAAAGCAGAGAAATTTGCAAAGATGGAAAGATTTTGTTTTCAGTGCATTGTCTTGATTTTGTTACCTCTTGTCACTCATGGAAATCTCTGTTGTATCACTCAATGGGAATAAACTTAAGGAAGAGACAGATCAGGAAATAAATCCCAGAGTTAACACTTTAAACTATTAAAAGGTACATTGTGGGAAGCGGCTGTGGCTCAATCAGTAGGGCTCCCGTTTACCATATGGGAGGCCCTGGGTTCGGTTCCCGGGGCCTCCTGGTGAGGGCAAGCCCGCCCGCATGGCGTGGTTAGCTGACCCAGCAAGCAGAAGCAGCAAGGGGGGGATAAATGAATAAATAAATAAATGAATAAATAAATAAAATCTTAAAAAATAATAATAATAAATAAATAAAAGGTACATTGTACAACCAAAGATTACCAGACAAACAAAGAAATGGAATGATTGTCCATCCAAAGAAACAACAACAACAACAAAAAACCATACATCAAGAAGACCAGACTTGGACAGATCAGATAAAGACTTTAAAAAAATGATCCTCCAAAAAAAAAAAAAAAAGATCCTCCATATGCTCAAGGACATCAAAGAAACAAGGAGAAAGAACTAAAACACTATCAGGAGAATGATGAATGAACAATATGTTTATTCTCAATAATGAGATAAACATTTTTAAAATGAACTGAACAGAAATCCTGGAGTTGAAGACCACAATAACTGGAAAAAAATTCCCTAGCAGGTTTCAACAATAGGCGCTGGCAGAAGAAAGAATCAGTGAACTTGAAGGCAAGACACATTTGAAATGACTCAGGCTGAGGAACATTAAGGAAAAAAGAGTTTTCAAAAGTGAATAGAGCCTAAGAGACCTGTGAGACACCATCAAGCTTACCAATATAAGCATTATGGAATGCAGAAAAGGCAGTGCTGGGAGGAAAACTTATGGTTCTAAATGCTTACATTAAAAAAGAAGAAACATTTCAGATCAGACACCTCACCTTACAACTGGGAAGATGAAGAAAAATAAGAAAAAACTAAACCCAAAGTGAGCAGAAGGTTGGAAATGAGAAGATAAGAGCAGTGATAAATGAAATCGAAAATTTAAGACAATAGAGAGAATCATCAAAACCAAAAGCTGGTTTTTTGAAAATTTACATTAAATGGACAAAATTTTACCTAGACTGACAGAGGAAAAAGTGACAAGATGCAAATAACTAAAATCAGAAATGTAAGGAGGGCATTACTACTTATCTCACAGAAATAAACGATAATAAGAGAATACTATAAACAGCTGTATACAAACAAATTAGTTAACTTAGATGAAAAAGACAGATTCCTAGAAATACATAAATACATACTGACTCAAGAAGAAATAGAAGACCTCAACAGCCCAATAACTGGTAAAGAGGCAGAATCAGTAATCAAAGCCTTTCAACACAGATAATCCAGGACTAGATGGCTTCAGTGGTGAATTTTACCAAACATTTCTAGAAGAATTAAAACCAATCCTGGTCAAATTATTCCAAAAACTGGAAGAGGAGGGAACACTTTTCAACTCATTCTATGAGGACAACATCAAAAAGCCAGATACAGACAGCACAAGAAAATAAAATTGCAAATCAATATCTTTTATGAATGCAGATGTAAAAATTCTCAACAAAATACTAGCAAACCTAATCCAACAACACATTAAACCATGAGCAAGTGCGTTTTATCCCTGATATGCAAATGTGAATCAACATAAGAAAGTCAATTAATGTAATACACCATGTAAACAGAATGAATGAAAAAAAAAAAAAACAAAAACACATGACCATTTGAATAGATACAGAAAAGGCACTTAACAAAATACAGCATCCCATCTTGAAAAAAGAAAACAAAACTAAGAAACCTAGGAATAGAAGGAAAGTTCCTCAACATCATAAAGGGCATATATGAAAGATTCATTGCTAACATCATACTTAATGGTGAAAGATTCAAAGCATTCTCTCTAAAATAACGGACAAAGAAGGATGCCCACTGTCACTACTGTTAGACGACTTTGGATTTTGATATCCTTCAAAAACTATGGGCTATAGTTCACAGTACAAGTATACTAATATTCTAATATTCTTTCATCAATTTTAGCAGAGGTACAATGCTAATGCAAGGTGGAGTAGGAGGGGGTATTTGGGAATTCTGTATTTTCTGCATGGTTTTACAGTAAACCTCCACCTTTCTAATAAAAATGTTATATTACAAACACTATGCATTATATCTTAAAATAATTATAATGTGTTAATGACATAAAAGAGAAGATTTTACTTTGAGCATTGAATGGTGACCCTTATAGAAGGATTATGGTCCAAATGGAATTATTAGGACTTTAATATCAGAGAAAGAACTCAATGGATGGGTTGAACAACAAATGAGATACAGCTGTGGAAAAATTGGCAGAATGGAATATAGGACATCAACTCCAAGAAATATGAGGAGGACAGATAGTAAAAGGTGAGGGAAAGGAAAAGTGTGAAGTGAACAGTATTACAATAAAATGTATGTGCAGTAGTCATACCACAAGGAAAGAAGAGAGAGAAGGTATCAGGGTAATATTTTCAGATTCCAAAACTTTCTTCAATCCACATCTCAAGGTGCACTTAGCACTCCATTAGAGATCTAAAAATGCATCTCTAGGATGAGAAAATCAGCCGAAGGCCAAAGATTATAATTTAGAAGAATGTAGACCCAAAGAAATATGATGATCAAAGGAGCAACACTTACACTGAGGCCCATATTCTCCATTAAAAACTGTGGAAGATGGAAGAGAAAGTGTTGGTAGGAACAAATAGCTGACCTAGCACTTTATACACTTAAGAAAAAATAAAAAAGGTAACTGTCAATTTATAGATGAAATCACTAGACAACAGGAATGGAAAGACCCAAAGTAGCCAAGAATGGGTGCAGCTTATGGTGTGGAAATCCTACAGCAAGAGGATCTGCCCATGATGAAAGAATTTATTTAGTATGCAGAAAAGTATATGAAAATAGCATGTGTCAATTGGTGTTGATGAGTAAAGAATAACTTGAATGGTAACAAATAATTCTTGCGTAGGTTAACCAGAAGTATTTCCATCTAGAAGTCCCAAAATAGAAACACTCCTCATGGTCATGAAAGACAGGAAAGATGGAGGAAATGTAAAGACTGGAATGGATTCTGTGAAATAACAGCTCATGCAAAGTGGACCTTGGATCAGAAAGGGCATCTGTGGGAAAATTGCTGAATTTCCAAAAGGACTCTTATTTAGTTGATATTATACATATAATCATAATGATTATGATTAGGTACTTGAGGATAAGGGGCAGTGAAGTGTTTGAAGAATATGCAACCTCTTACATATTTTTAGATTTATCTGTAAATCTAAATTATGTTCACAAGGGGGTTTTTGCTTTACTTTTTCATGCATTTGCTTTTTAAAATTTACCTCTAAGGATAGACAGACACTCTTGGCTCTGATGTGTGACTCTTTTTGAACTAGGGACATGTTTCTGTTTTTGTCTGTATTGTTAAGTATGATTTCTTTATGGTTCATTTTGGTTTGATTTTGTTAAAAGTGTGTGCATGTTTGGTTTTTGCTTGAGATTGGGCAGGTGTTGGGATCACCACGGTGGAGCTTGCAAGTGGAATGTGAGGCTCCAAGGTGACATCTCACATAGGTCCAGTGCACTCACCTTTCCCCACATGTACACACACAAGCACACACTCACACAGGCAGTGCCACAGGCTACAGGATTCAGACCTCCAACCAACCAAAAATATCTGGGCATGGATACAACTTACTTGCAAATGTTCAGAAAAAAGATAGAAAAATACATTATCAGAGAATGAAATGGCAAATGTGGCAAAATATTAAAAGTTAGTTTATGTGTGTGCAAGATGTTTTTGTATTATTTTTGCAACTATCTGGTAATATTGAAAGGATTTCAAAATTAAAAGTTATACAAAGGAAGCTCAGGGCACTCCCTGCCTGGGGCCACTGTGTGCACTCCTGGAAGGACCATCTCAAGCACATCCCCATGCAGGCCACAGGCTGAAGGTCATTAGAACATGTCAACTAAAGGCAACATGTGATAGTGGACTGACTCCTATCACTACATTGGGCAATATTAATATTGGGACTACTGATTAAACTTTAATGAGGTCTGATGATTAGGTGGCCGTAATCAACCACTGATTAGATGGTTGATTTCCTGATACAAAGGTTATAATATGGTTATGCAGAATTCCTTCTTTCAGGGAAAGACATATACATGTATTAAGGGAATGCTGGGAATCAGGTCAATAACTTATTCTCAAGCATCTGTCAGTAGGGAAGACACCTCAATTAACACATACTCACATCAGGAAATACCAGCCAGAGATTAAAAGGTCAGTCTTATTCTCTAAAACTTTGACCTGAAGAGATGTCCAGGGTATAAAGTTAAGTGGATTAAAAAGAGAGTTCAATCCAGAGACTGGAGCCTCTGGCCTACCTATGTGCCAGGTGTGCATGGAATCTCGGTGGAGCTGCAACTTCTACCCTACAGCTCAATGGACTCATCCAAGTCACCTGGCGAGGAGACAACTATGGGCAATGGCCATCCCAGGGAATGGAGAGGGCATGCATCTGCAGGCAGGATCATCCCACCCACCATATCCATGGGATAAAAGCCCTCTCTCACTTGGCGGTGGAGTGGACATCACCATCCCAGTCCCCTCAGGATTAGGGGAAGAACTATGGACTAGAGTGGACTTGATGGTATCCTGTTGTTCACAAATAGTGATTCTAGCAATGGAAGAAATTATAACAATGAGGTGGAGCCAGTGGCCACTTGACACTTTTGGGGCAGGGAGGGGACGAGCAGTTGAAATACAGGGGCTTCTTTGGGATTTGGAGGTTGTCCTGAGTACCGTTGTGGCAACAGATGTAGGCCATTTTAAATCAGCACACACCACTCAGAACTGTGTGGGAGAGAGTGTGGTCTACAATGTGAACTGTGGTCT
>JAKSZT010053980.1:460275-504289 GCA_026826555.1 Tolypeutes matacus
ATAACATTTTTGTAAGCAAATGCACATATATGCATATATATTTATATATCATTTTGCAAATGTTGGTATGTATTGTGAAAATTTTTATTTTTACCCACAATAAAAAATTAAAAAATTAAAAAAAAAAAAGAGAGAGTTCAAAACATTAAACTTTAATTTAAATGAATAGAATGATGTTTTGCAAACACAATGAATTAGGAACTGAACTGAAAATCTAACATATCCCACCCTACATGGGTCATCCCCAACCAGGTTTGCATCTCAGGGCTTCAGTGAGAAGCCCCCGTGAATACAGCAATAGCAGGACATGGCTGATGGCCCACACCCCAGGGTTGCTGGATGGGGAGCTGTACACTGTGCATGGGACAGGAGGAAGGTGTGAGCTGCACAACATCCTCCTCTCTGTAGAAAGGCCTGAACCACACAGAACGTGTCTGCAGAACTGGACCTCTGAGCTATTGCTGCTTGAGTGGGAACAGACCTCCATGGACTTCTGATTTTGTGAACATTTCTCAAATGTTTTCCTACTATAGGGAGTAGCTAATTAAACTGTTCAAACACAGCAGTGGGCTAAAGACACCCTCATAGTGACTCAGGGTGCCTGTCCCAGGGAACTCTAGGGACCCCCTTTTTAAATTTGGGATAGAGTTCTGTAGTGCTTCATTGTAACCAGCCAGCCAATGCCCTCCATTTCCCCTGGGGTGCTGCCTAGTGATTAGGGAAAGCTTGTCCCAGAAGCCCCCTGAAAACTCAAAGAGCATCCATGAACCCCAGAAGGCATTATTAGAGGCCTGATATTAGGCCACTGCTCCTGGGAATCAAACACATTGTCACACTGCACAGCCAGGCTTCAGTACCCTCTCTACCAATCTCCTGACCCTGGATGGACCCCAGTCACCTATGGATGCCTGGGCATGTGACTCCTGTGGCATGTGACTCCCATTTCCTCTCCTCACTCCTCTCTATTGGTCCTCTCCTCCACCTAGTTCATCTTTGCTTAGGTCATTCACCCCAAAGGCATTAGTCAGGCCCCTCCTCCATCCCTCCCCAGTGGACACAGGTGGTAAGAAGAAAACAAATGGAGCCCCATAGGAAAGCCTCACTGATCAGAGGGCAGGTGCTGGTTCAGCTCCATAGCAGACATGGGCTGGGGAAGGAGGGTGAGGTGTGTAGTAGGTCTAGAGGGCTGGAAAAGGGAACTCTAGAAAACAACAGCCACCAGTGAGTTCTTCCTACATATCTGTAAGCATCAGGACAATTGGTATCAATCAGGAACAAGGCTCTGTGCCCTGAGAGGTGCTGGTGGGAGGGTGATGATGAAGAACAGGATGTTAGAGGTTCTGAGTATTACACCCATAGAGTAGGGGGTGATCTGACATGTGGGGGGTACACAAAGAAATTTTAAACAGAATGTGGAAAAGGACCTCCTAGAGAAGGGGTTCTGTGTACCAAAATGGAAGGAAGTGGGGGTCCCAAGGTTGGAGCCTGTCTGAGGTGTGACAGGAGAGAAAAGATCATGAGGATCAACTCAGGGTGGCTTGTTGGGAGGGAAGGGAAGAAATAGGTGCAGCCATGTCCAGGCTCAGTAGCTGCCACATGTTCCCCAATTCTACTCCTAGGCTTTTACCTGAGAGAATTGAAAGAAAATATGCTAACACTAATGCATCCCTGAAGGTTACAGCAGCTTCATCTGCAAAGGCCCAAAGCTGGAGCCAACTCAGATACCCACCAACAGGGAAGAGCATGAAGAAATGTACCTATCTACACTGTGGATTCTTACTCAGCAATAAAGAGGACTGGACGTAGATACATGCCCCATGAATGGATCTCCAAGTAATTATGTCAAGTTAAAGGCAGACTAAGGTAGGGGGCGAGGAGAGAGAAAGAATGATGTTGGGTGATTATATCCACATGAAATTCTAGAAAATGCAAGCAAATCTGTAATGAGAGAAAGCCCATCAGTGTTCCCTGAAGTTGGGGGCAGAGGAACGAGGAAGACAAACAAGCAAGTGGGAAGTCTGGGGGTGGATGTGTTCATTATATTAGTCTTGGCTTCATAGGTGGGTACATGTGTCAACACATCAAACTGTAACAATTGTAGCATCTAAACTTCCCACTTTACAGTATGTCAATTATGGCCCAATGAAGCTGCTTTTAAACAGAAACAAACTAGGTCATCAGTTCAGAGTTGGGGGGGCAGGAAGCTTTCGAGTCTGAGGAGTGAGACAAGAGATGGAATAGCCACAGGGGTGGGGTATAGAGTTCATGTGAATGGGTCCATGGGGGCTTGGGGTCCAGAGAGGCTCATGGGGACAAGGGTGAGAGTGAGGGTGAACACAGGCCACATGGTCCTGCTTGTCTCACAAAGATGTTGCTTTTATCAAGAGTTTGTGATTTGGGGGCCACTCTCTCTCTCTTATGTCCCATCATTGTGCCCTCCTTGGGCACTGCCCAGTCAGCAGGGCCTTTGACTCCACATTAGGGAAACCCATGTGACCACATAATGGGGTTTCAATTGTATGATGAGAGATGGGTTCAGGTCTCCATCAGAGCACCTTGACACTCTCAGCCCTCAGTGCCCCTCTCCTTTGTCTCTCCAGTCCCCTGCCATGATGCACAGCCCTGGTGTCTTTGATTATCTCCTCTCCATATCCTACAGCACCAACAGCAAACTAGCACCTAGAACGTGAAAGACCCTCCTGAGCCCTTTCAAACTACAATTTGTAATGTAAAATCAGGATGTCATGCTGCTTAGAAATGCTGGGAGCAATTTGTGGCAAAGAAAATGCCAAAAATAGGCTTCAAGGACTCAGGATGATTACAGGAAAGAGAAGACTCTTGAGCTTGGGCCCAGTGAGATACCTCAGAAACACAGGCCAGAGGATGGGGTGGCCCTGTCTGCTCTGAATTTAGGGAGAGCTCTTTGAGATTAAAATTCCCTCTTTTTATGTAGAAGCAGCTGGGAGGACTTTATTATTTCTGGAAATCATAAGGAATGGGCCTACCCATCCAGTTAAGGATCAGGCACTGGCCCCTCAGGCCCTCACTCCCCAATTCTGCAGTCCATAGAGTCATCACAGGCCCAGGGCTCTGCAGGGATTACCTCTGGGGAGGATGAAATCCAGAGGCTCCAGTGGGGCCTGTGTCACCAGGTAGCCCCCCACCTGCATGTCTGCTGGTCCACTGCTGGGGCCTGGACCCTCTTCCAGATACATGCTCCAGGGGTTCACCCAGGTCAGGTCTGTGAATCCTGCACACAAAGACATTACACAGTGCCCTGCCAGGAGGAAGGAGCACAGACCCTTCGGGCCTGACCAGGTCCTGAAAGCAGAGAGGCAAGCTGCAGTGTGGATGTGAGTGGGTGCATGGCCATGGGAACAAGCCTCACCCTCTCCCAAGGTCTCAGCATTCTGAGAAAGTCTTGGTCATACCAGAAATTTCCACTGCCTTTCTGCTGTGTCTTTGCTTCAAGAGACCAAAACATATTCTGATTTCACTGACTTCATATTTAGTTTGTCACAGGTGTGATTAGGGAAAATTCCAGGCTTCGTGCCTGTGCTGGCCCCAGGAACTAAACACAAGATTTCTCATACTCCCTCCTCATCAGCCATAAGAAATGTGTGGTTTAGGACACCATGAGCTTCCTTTGTGGCTGCCTCCACACATGGCTAGACCACCTGCACTTTGTCCTTCTCCTTTCAACTGTGACATGGGATTTACTTTTTCCTTTTATACTTGCAGCTTAGGTTTTACTTAGTCTCACTTATGTGTAAGGTGCAACTGCCTTACCTTGATCTCTCAACTTTCTCTCTAATGAAATGATTTTTAGATTATCTTTCATTCCTAAAGCCAAGTTGCCATGGACTTGAACAGTTTTGAGTGGACAGAAATTTAGGAGATGAGCTAGTTGAGATTCTAGGCTCTTTCCTACCCTGATCTCAGACACAAAAATTACATCTGCCTGGCCAGGCCTGCAGCCCCTCCTTCCTGCCTGTCCAGCATTCACATCCAGGGAGTAAACAACTCCAGTGACCAGCTGTGCAGGATGCTCCAATCAAATGGAATTTTGTGGCCGTTTCCTTCCCTCTGTTTCTCTTCCCTGAAAATAAAGGCCCTCTCAGGTAAAAGGAATGCATCATAAGTAGTAATTTGACCATCTCCCATTCAAACATAGTAGAACAATGTATTATATCTCATGCCTCCAAGAGAAAGAGAAGTACACAGCTTGATCTCAGAACAGACAGGTATGTAAGGTCAGGGGTGGGGTGACCATCAGATGTGAGATGTCCACAGTTCTGCAGGGTCAGGAAGCATGTAGAAGGGCCATGGCCAATGGGTGTCTGAGATAGAGCTTGGGAACAGGGCAGGGGACTAAGTGGGGTAACTGGCTGTGGTGGTTTGGAGCTATGAACCCCAGAAAAATATCTACCTAAACTTAATCCATCATGTGGGTCTACTGATGAGGTTACATCAGTTAATGTGTGGCCCAGGTGAATCAGGATGGGCTTTAATCCTGTTACTGAAGGTCTTATAGGGAAGGTCACAGAGAAAGAGACAGCCAGAAGGAGCAGCCAAAGGTGAAAGTCAACAGAAGCTGAAATAGAAAGGAGAAGCCAGCAGAGGCTGCCATGTGCATCACCATGTGACAGAAAAGCCAATGACGAAGGATCCCTGGCTGCCAACTTCAGAATGACTCAGTTTCTGGGAGAAAGCATCACATTGATGACACATTGATTGTGTGTTTCTCCTTCCAAAAAACATGAGTCAATAAATTCCCATTGTTCAAGCCAACCCATTGCCCTGGCAGTCAGGAAACAATCACAGGCCAAGCATCCTTATGCATCCCAGTGCTTGGGCAGTCAGCAAAGAATTCTACAGACCTGGCAAGAAGAACAAGGAAGCTAGTGGATTGTCAGTGAAATCCCTAATCAATAAAATACTTACTAATCAAATTCAACGATGTATTAAAAGAACTCAAGTGGGATTTATAGGAGGCATGCAAGCATGGTTCGACCCAAGTAAATCAATCAGCATAATACACCACATTAATAAATCAAAGAAGAAAAATCACATGATCTTATCAATTGACACAGAAAAGACATTTGACAAAATACAGCATCTTTTCTTGATAAAAATACTACAAAAGATAGTAACTGAAGGAAAGTTTCTCAACATGATAGAGATCATATACGAAAAACACACAGCTAACATTGTACTCACTGGTGAAAGATTGAAAGCTTTCCCATTGAGGTCAGGGACAAGTCAAGGATGCCCACTGTCACCACTGTTTTTCAATATAGTGCTAGAGATTCCAGCTAGAGAAATTAGGCAAGAAAAAGAGATAAAATGCATCCAAACCAGAAAGGAAAAAGTAAAACTTTCACTATTCACAGATGATATGATCTTATGTCTAGAAAGTCCTGGAAAATCTACAACAAAGGTACTAGACCTCGTAATTTCAGTATAGTGTCAGGATACAAGATCAATATGCAAAATCAGTGGTGTTTCTATACAATTGTAATGTGCAATCTGAGGAGGAATTCAGGGAAATAATTCCATTTACAATTGCAACTAAAAGAATCAAATATTTAAGAATAAACTCAACCAAGGTTGTAAAGCAACTGTATTCAGAAAACAATAATGCATTGCTAAAATAAATTTAAAAAGACCTAAATAATTGGAAGAACATTCCATACTCATGGATTAGAAGACTAAATATCATTATGATGTCAATTATACACAAATTGATATACAGATTTAATGCAATCCCAATAAAAATTCCACCAGCATTTTTTAAACAAGCAGGAAACATAATTATCAAATTTATCTGGAAGGATAAGAGGCTCCAAATAGCCGGAAACATCTTAAAAATGAAAAATGAAGTTGGAGGATGTTCACTTCCAGACTTTAAATCATATTACCTATCTACAGTAGTAAAAACAGCATGGTGCTGGCATAAAGACAGACACATAGACCAATGGAAATGAATTGATGGTTGAGAAACAGAGCCTCACATCTATGGCCAAGTGATTTTTGACAAGATTGTCAAATCCACCCAGCTGGGACAGAAGAGTCTATTGAACAAATGCTGCTTGGAAAACTGGATATCCATAGCCAAAAGAAAGAAAAAAGATCCCTATCTCACACCATATACAAAAATTAACTCAAAGTGGATCAAAGCTCCTATAGAAAATTTAGGGAAACATCCTCCAGACCTGATGGTAGGTGGTGGATACTTAAACCTTACAATGAAAGCACAAGCAACAAAAGAAAACATGTATAAATGGGATCTCCTCAAATATAAAAACACTTCTGTGATTCAAAGTATTTCATCAAGAGGGTGAAAAAGCAGCACACTCAAAGGGAAAAAATATTTAGAAACCATATATCCAATAAGGGTGTGATTTCCATTCTATATAAAGAGATCATACAACTCAACAATAAAAGAGAAAGCAATCCATTTGAAAGATGGGCAAAAGATTTGAATAGATAGTTCTCCAAAAAGGAAATACAAATGGTGAAAAAGCACATGAAAAAATATTCCATATCATTAGCTATTAGGGAAATGCAAATCAAAACAATGATGAGATATCATCTAACACTGCATTGACTGGCCATTACTAAAAGAAAAAAGACAATAACTACTGGAGAGTATGTAGCTAAATAGGAACACTCCAGCACTGTTGGTGGGATTGTAAAATGGTGCATCCCCTGTGGAAGACAGACAGTTCCTCAGGAAGCTAAATATAGAACTGCCATATGCCAGCAATTCCTCTACTTGGAATATATCCAGAAGAACTAAAAACTATGACATGAACGGACATGTGCACGCTGATGTTCCTAGCAACATTATTCACAATTGCTAAAAGATGGAAACAACGCAAGTGTCCATCAATGAATGAAGGGATAAACTAAATGTGGTATAAACATACAATGGAATACTATGCTTCAGTAAGAAGAAATGAAATTGGGACACATATAACAGGAATGAATCTTGAAGACATTAAACTAAGCAAAGTAAGTCAGACACAAAAGGACAAATATTGCATGGTCTCGTGAATATGAATTAAATATGATGAATAAACACATGGAGTTAAAACCTAGGGTATAGGTTTTTAGGAGATAAGAGGAAGGTTGAGAAGAATTACTGATGCTTAACATATGTAGAAGTTTTTATAAATGACTGAAAAAGTGTGGAAATGGATAGAGTTGATGGTAACACATTATAGTGAGTAGCAGCTGGTTTATAAATAGGATCGTGGCTGAGAAGTAAGTGTAGTCTGGGGAAATAAATGTCAATTGACAGAAAGCTAAAGAATAATCTAGGGACTGAATAACACAGTGAACCCAGAGGTGGATGAAAATTGTGATTGAGGGTACAAATGCAAGAGTGTCCTTCTGTAAGCTAGAGCAGATGTACATCACTATTGCATCACGGTGGGAATGTGGAGAAGCATGGGAAAACTACAATTGGTCTGACCTATAGACTGTGGTTAATAGCAATACTGTAATATTCTTGCATCAATGCCAAATATGCACTGTGTTGATAACGGAGGTGTATGGAAAAAGTGTGCCAAATGTATGGTATGGACCATGGTTGGTGGTAATAGTCTGATGATATTATCTCATAATCTGTAACAAATGTTCCACCACAGTGTGGTGTGCTGGTGAAGGTGTTTGGTATGGGAATTCTATGCATGTCCATGATTATTTTGTAAGTTCACAGCCTCTGTAATAAAAAAATATATTTTTTAAAAATAGAGTGGGTTGGGGAAAAATACACCAAATGTAAGATAGGGACTATAGTTAGTAGTAATATTTTGATGATGCTCTTGCATAGTTTATAACAAATGTTTCAAAATAATGCAAGGTATTGGGTGGAGGGGTGATGTATGAGACCCCTGTATGATGTTATTCATGTTTATTTTGTAAGCTCACAATCTTTATTATAAACTTATTGTTTATGCATGTTCATATATGAATGATATACTTCAATATAAATATTTTAAAAAAATACATCCAGAGTGGAGCAGATGTAACTCTAGTGGTTGAGCACCTGCTCCCCACGTACAAGGTTCTGGGCTTGATCTCTAATACTGCCTAAGAACAAACTAAAGAAAACAATGAATAAACCAACTTTCATTGTGGAGTGGCAGTGATTGAGTGCTTGCTTCCCATGTATGAGGTCCTGGGTTCAATCTTTGGTACCTACTAAAAAAACACAATTAGAGATGATAAAAAGCAGGATTCAAACTGAAGCATAACTGAAACATTTATGTGGAAAATACAGTTGAGAAATTCTCCCAGAATACATAAGGAAAAAAACCAATAAAAGAAATGGAAACTGTGGTGCAATGGTAGCTATGAACAACACATTCTCTAAAACACCAAATGTCAGCAGAGAGTGATCCAAAGTTTTCATGGGAAAAGCTTGTGAATAGGGAGTGTTGAACCTAGCTGCATTTTGTCTAACTTAGGAAGGAAACAGGCATTCATATATGTTAGGGTTCAAAAATGTGCCATTCACGTAACTGTTTTGGAGAAACAACAAAACTTTAGTGTACTGAAAAAGAAATCAAAATGAAGAATTTAATGATAGAATATTTGTTATCAAGGGATGGCAGACCTCCTAGAGGACTAGTAACAAGCACAAAGCCGCCACCAGTTCTTAGAATCCCCATTTAGCAAATAGCACTGGTTGAACTGGGTTCACTGTTGAATCTGTAAGGACATGTAATGCATTGGCATCTGGATTTAGCTTAAAAGCAAACCATTTCATTATGAGTTGTTATTCCTCCAAGGGCACAGATGTGTAAGTGGGCACAAGTGATTGTTCTGGAAAATCCTCTACCTCAGGCATTACCACAAGATTCAGAAGTTCAATTAAGTAAGATTACATTACAATAATGTTAAAAAGAAAGGAACAACTCTTGCTCAGAAAAAAAAAACTGAAAGGATGTACCTCAGTGTTAACTAAAATAATTATTTTTTTAAAATACCCTCAATTGTTGAAGAGGATGTGGAGAAAAGCAGAGGGGTGCTCATTCAGTGCCAGTGAGATTGTAAAATAGCAAAGGCCACTGCTACCAAATGAAAGACAGTCAGTTCTTTAAGAAGCTAAGAATCAAGTTGCACCCTGGTCAAAGTGGCATGATTGACAGACATCACCTAATGTAAAGAGAAAGGGTTCCCTAAGAGTGAGCAGAATCCGAATTGGGACCATTCTGCCTGATCAAACCCCTGGCCAGCCACCTGCATTTCCTGCCCTTGCCCTACAGAACCCCCAAACCCCTACCCCTCCCAAACCCATGGATCACCACGTTTGCTTTCTGATTATGTACTGTTTTCCACAGTAATTCCGTCCTGTTTCAGACACAAGGAATGCTTTATCATGTGGTTCCTAATACATCTGTATCCCTCTCCTGAAATAAACATTTTCGTTTTACAGTGTGCATGTTAGGAAGCCAGTTAGTTTTGCATTTTCTCTTTAAGGGAATGAAAGATAAATTATATTTCTCATTTCATATCCTTTTTGGAGATATTCAAAAGGAAAAGGAAGCCCTACCATGCAGCTAGCATGACTACCTTCTTTCTAATTTTCTTTACCTCATCTTGCCACTTCTTCAGCAGTCCGAGTTGCTAGGCAAATAGTTACAAACTGTAAAAAGGGCTTCCTCAATTGCCCATTTCTGCACCTCTCATGCATTCTGTGAGAAGACAAGAAACACTCTTATGCCTAAGTACGTAACTTTATTTTTAACCTGTGTTCATTTGTCATGATGCCACATAATTTGGTGTCTCCTTAATGCAGAAATATACAAAATATAAAAAATAAGAACCATTGTAACAAGAAATTTCATCATTGGAGGGTTGGTGGCCAACATTCCATTTGCAGACCAATGCCACCCTCTTCAGAGAAATGTTTGGTTGGAAAAGCTGCCTCCCCACCAGTGAATTTGGGGTGCTCTGCATAGGATTCTGTATTTACTTGGACTGCAAGAGACAGGTGACCACAGTTTCAAAACCAGGCTGTGAGATTCAAAATAGAAACTGAAGCTTGCCAAGCAGAAAGTTGGGGTTTCCAAGTTATCTGCTCTGACATCTGCTGAATCTGTTAAGTAATTCTTCCTTGAAAGTATATGTTAGACCCATTGGCAAAATAACCCACCCATGACCCAAGTCTGGCTCCAAGTCTCCCCTGCCCAAATGACAGATGGCCAAATGTGAGCTCCACTATCAAAATGACACACCCATAACCCCCAACTGGCACCAGCAAGTCTCCCTGCTGCAATGACAAATGGCCCAAACCCTCACCCTCTGCCCCAAACAACTAGGATATGCCTTACCTCAAACTGATCACAAGATTTTTGTACATCCCATTGGACATTCTAACACATACACCGCATGCTCCCCAAGACCCCCTCCCAACATGGTAAAAGTCAGAACTTATTCACTGTTCTCACTAGTACCCCACCCCCAGACTAAGCACAAACTGGAGTCAGCAGGTAAGTTGAAGTCTCACTTCAGACCTCTGCCATGACGGTGATATAATAAACTTCTCTGCCTGAACTTTGGTCTGTCTCTGAGCCTCATTGAACCAACACCTAACATTTTGGTTCTGAAACCTGGGAGGCCTCATCGATAAAGATCAAATCTTAGAGGTGCCGTTCCTCTACCCTGCCATTGCATCTTCATCAAGCAACCCAGACATTGACTCATCTTTGGGTGAGTCTTGGAAACTCTCTGAAGGATCCTGTCCCTTTTTTGGTCACATGTCTCCTTTTTCTCCAAAAAATCCTAGTGTTATGTCCGTGATCCTCTCCAACATCAGGGAACTGTCCCCTTCACTTGACCTCTTGGCTTCAGGGAGGAGATTAACTGGTTTGAGAATAAGAGATCTGAAGATGCTTGCATCTCTTCTCTCATATCCTCTTTTCCAAAGAGATCCTTGAACTCACTCTTCCCCTTCACCAACCATGGGGAATTACCAATCTCTACAAAAGAAATCCCTGTGGGGTATCTCCTCCATAACCTTAAAACCTGTTATCCTGTGGGAGACATTAAACCAAAACAGCTCATTTTTTACTCTACTACTATTTGGCCTCAATTTAAATTAAACAACAAAAGCCAGTGGCCTGAATATGACACTTTTGTCTTTCAATTTCTCCAAAACCTTGAGAACTATATCCAATGCAATGGCAGGTGGTCTGAGGTTCCCTACATTCAGGCTTTCTTCTTTCTCCATAACCATCCCTCTCTCTGCCAGTCCTGCACCACCTATTAAATCTTCATTCTCCACAGCTGACCCCTCTCCCACACACAGAAGATCCCTCTTCTGACTTCGATGCCTCCAATTATGCCCTTCCCCCTCCTCCCCTTATGCTCCACAACCCCCTCAGATTCTTCCTCTCAACCTCCCACCTCCACACCAAGTTCTCCCCCTTTCACTCTGCCCTTTACCCATTCCCAAAACCAGGGCCTTGCAACTTAACACCATGCACCACCTCACACACACACCAGCCCTGGTACTCCCACTTAGGGAAGTGGTCAGCACTGAAGGCATTGTCCATGGACATGCTCTCTTCTCACTTCCCAACATTTCCCATATTGAGGAATGCTTGGGTTCTTTCTCCACAGACCCCACACAATATACCAAAGAATTCCAATACCTTAGTCATATGACCTAAACTTCCAAGACCACTTTCAAAGGAAAAGTCTCACATTTGGGCCACAGCCACTGCTTACACAGACACCCTTCACACTCATGACCCAAACCAACACCCAGCTGGCCCCGCTGCCATCCCCCCCAAAGTCCCAGACTGAAACTACCAACCCAACTCCCTGGACCTTACCTGCATGCCCCATTTCCTTACTTGCATAATAGAAGGACTAAAAATGGTGTCCCTAAAAGCTATAAATTTTAATAAAATCCAAGAAATAACAAAAAACCTTATGAAAAATCCACAGCCTTTATGAACTGACTCACAGAAGCAATTTTAAAATACACTAACCTAGATCTCAATTCTGAAGCAGGAAAATTATACCTCCACACTCAGTTCATCTCACAATCCAGCCCAGACATTAAGAAAAATTTGCAAAAACTAGAGAATGGGCACAAACTCCTCAAAAGGACCTCATTAAAACTACCTTCAGGGTCTTTAACAATACAGATGATGAAATTAAACAACTAAAGATCAATAGAGATCTGGCTAAGTACCATTTCATTGCAGCCACAATTCAAGACAGCTGAAAGAAACCATTGAGCTCTACATGAATTCTACCAGGATCCTGCTTCAAGTGTGGCAGAGAGGGACACTGTGCAAAAGCATGCCCCAATCCCTATGCTCCAACAAGTGAAAAAACAGCAGCTCTGAGGCCAGGTTCTAACCCAGAGCCAGGATTGTCCCTCAAAGAACTACTGGGCCTAGCCACTGAAGACTGATGCTGCCTGGGCTTGAAGGTCCCCTTCATCTCCATTGCTGAAGCTGAACCCAGGGTAATCATAATGGTTGCAGGTAAGCTGCTTTCCATTTATTGGACACAGGAACAACTTATTTGGTCTTACCAGAACATGCTGGACTTTTACTCCATTCCTCAATCTCCTTTGTGGGAGTTAATGACCAAATAAATCCCCTCTGGACACAGCTCTTGGCTTGTCTCATTGAAACAACCTCCTTCACCCTTTCTTTCCTAACCTTACACACCTGTCCTACCCCCTTAATAGAGTAAGACCTATTAGACAAACTACATCCTACTATTAATCACCCCATCCTGGACACACCTGCAACAGAAGCCCTCTTCCTCTACACACACTCCCACCGCCACCCTTAAACATTGACCAATCCTAGAAAAACATGCTAACCCTGTAGTGTGGGACACCAAGTACCCCTCCAAAGTTAAACACCATAACCCTGTCAAGGTCACTATTAAAAATCATGATCAATTCCCAAACAAGCCCTCTCTCCCCTCAAACAATACTTAGGTTACTACCCATTAACAAACCTCTCTGTGGGATTTCTGTGGCCAACCAACTTGTCCACTAACACTCCCATTCTTGCTGTGAAAAAGGCAAACAACATCTACCAACTAGTCCAAGATCTACAGACAGTTAATGATGCAACTCAACCTCTCACACCCATTGTTCCAAACCCATACACACTACTTTCACGAATACCTCCCAACACCTCTCATTTCACCGTCCTAGATCTCAAAGACACATTCTTCATTATCCCCCTCAATAGCTCTTCCCAAAACCTGTTCACCTGTACCTGGTAACTCAACAACTCACCTGGACCATCCTCCCCTACATATTTGGCCAAGCCCGAGCCTGTGATCTCTATACACTACCCCTAAACCCCAGAGTTATTTTACAGGATGTTGATGACCTCCTTTTGTGTAGCCCCTACCTAAAAATTCCATTGAACACACTCCCTCCCTCCTCAACTTCTTTGCAAGCAAGAGATATCAGATGTCCCCCAACAAAGGCCATTTCTTCACCTATGAATTTACATACTTTGGGTTACACATAACCTCCACGCACAAAGGCTTAATACAAGAACAAAAATCTTATCTCTGAAACCCCTATACCCACAACTAAGTCAGAACTTCTATCCTTTTTAGGACTTGCCAAATTTGTCTGTCTCTGGGTACCTAATTTTGAACTTATAGCCAAACCCCTCTATCATGTGATCATGGGCAAACTCAATGAACTAGTATCTCAACACATAGCAATCATAATTCCATTCAGAAGGCCCTGTGTGCTGCACATTCTTAGGTCTGCCAAATTCAAACCAGCCTTTCCAACTATACATAGACACAAGGGGAGGGTATGCTCTAGGACTCCTAACCCAAAATTATGGACCTTATCCCTGCATAGTTGCATACTTTTCAAAACAGCTTGATGAGACTATCACAGGGTGGCCTCACTGTCTTTCAATCTTAGCAGCTACTACCATATTCATCCAGGAAACTATAAAATTGGTACCCTTCCAAACCATGCAGGTATACTCCTCACACTCTATCTTCCCTATTGGCCCACCAAGCAATTTCAATCATTTCTAATATTTTCTTAAAAGCCATACACACCACCCTACTCCAAAACCCAATTGTTACACTTCACTGGTGCCCCTCCCTTAAGCCCACCACCCTACTCCCCATACCTAATATAAACATGAATGAAAAAGCCCATAACATGAATTCTCAGAAATACTTGATCACTTCATCAACTCATTTCCCAACATCTTGGATCTTCCCTTGCCAGAACCTGTTCCTAACTTGTTCATCAATGGCAGCTCCACCAAAATCAGCAACTCCACACAGGAAGGATATGCAATAGTATCCCTAAACAGAGTCTTAGAATTAGGCCCATTACCACCAAGCACAACCTCACAGCAAGCAGAACTCATAGTCCTCACTGGAGACCTAACTATAGCCCAAAATCTCACAGTCAACATATACACTGACTCTAAATATGCATTTCATATTATACTTTCACATGCTCCTCTGTGGAAAGAAAAAGAATACCTTAACACTAATGGGTGCCTACATCATCAATCACCACCTGATTCTGAAAGTCCTTCAGGCTTCCAGCCTGCCACAGCATGCAGCAATCCTTCACTGCAAGGGGCACCAAAAGCAGAGCAACCCACTCATGCAGGGAAATCATATAGCAGATAAAGAAGCAAAACTACAAGCCACCAAAACAAGAAAACTATCTTATACACCCTCATCAATGTTATTAGCATTGCCACTCAGCCCCACAATCTAGTCTCTGAAAGAAACATGTTCTTTACTGCAGCCCAGGGCAAAAGTCAGTAACAGATGGGTTTTTAAGGACAATAAGCTAAAACTGCCAAAACAAGAAAAAGTAAATATCCTTACTTCCCTACACAACCACTTATACGTCAGCATTAAACCACTAACTCAGCTGCTCTCCCACTGCATTAGTCTCCCCAACCTTCACCAAATTCTGTCAGAAATTTCAGCATCAAACAACCTAGACCCAAAGACTGCCCCCAAACTCCAGACCCCTACTCATGATGCATGTGGACAAATACTCGGACAAGATTGGCAGATAGATTTCACTCACATGCCCCCAGTAAAATGAGTAAAATATTTGTTAGTCTTCATTGATACCTTTTCAGGCTGGGTGGAAGCCTTTCCTAGCACCTCTGAAAAGGCTGACACTGTAACCAAAGTCTTAGTACATGAAATCATTTCCCGGTTCGGCCTTCCCACATCATTACAATCAGATAAATGTGCTGCCTTTATTTCCCAAATCACTCAAGTGGTATGCACTGCTCTCAACATTATTTGGAAGTTGCACATTCCATATTTACCCCAATCATAGGGCAAAGTAGAATGTATGAACAGCCGAATCAAGACCCGCCTCACTAAACTCATGATCCAAACTCAAACCACCTGGATAGAACTTTTACTTATTGCACTCCTCAAACTCCACTCTGTTCCCCCATAAACCCCTCCTAAATCCCTTTGAAATCATGTACAGTCAACCAACTGTCTTAGGAAACTTTCCCCCTCCCACCTCACTTTTTAGTGACTATCTCCCCATTTTAAGCCAAACACGACATGCACTTAGGCAACATGCTCATGAAAGCTTGCCCCAACTAACAATAGAAGTCACAAGCCCAGATTTCACCCTGGAAGAGGGGGTCTACCTAAAAGCCCTACACCCTAAGCCCCTCCAACTCCTATGGACCATACCTCATCTAATACTGCTAAATACCCCCACAGCAGCTAAACTGGCCAGCATTTCTTTTGGGTCCATTTTACCGAACTCAAACCCACGCCGCAACCTATGGAAACCAGTCCAGCATCACCTACCTCACTTCCCCAGACCGCAAACCATGAAGAAACATCCATTCCTGACCATAACATCTGTGAACCACAAGAAGGCTTGAAGCTGCTATTTTTGCAAGCTTCTGGGTGAGACCAATCCTAGATCAGACCCATAATATGTCCACAGCCTGCCAAGTAACTATAGTTGTTTTCTTTGTGCTAACCTTTGTTTCCCTTATCTCTCTAATTCTTTTGGCCCAAACAGAGTGAGGCCACCCCTGTTGTGCCCAACCTGTAACCACTCCTTTATCTGGTGACACTCGAAACCATAAAACTCATGCTTACAGCACTCTTCGAAAATTCCTATCAATTTTACTCTGAGAATTACAAACCTCTTACCAAGCCCTCCATTAACACTTCCCAATTGTTACTGTGCATCTCTGACTTCTGGCTTCAAGGAGATCTCTTATCATACACCCCCCAAAAATATATATTCCTTCACTATTATCATTCTAATAATTATACACCAAAATCATGATGACCACCCTTCCCCTCATTTTTGTCCTGCAATTTCCCCTCACTCTGTGTTCAAATGCCTCTCAGAATACCTTGCTCCTCCTAGCCAAGCAAACAGCACAATATCTTAACCTGTCTTCATGCTAGCTTTGTCCTGACCTATCCAAACCACCTATGCTAACCCCTGCTTCAGAAAAAGAGTGGGGGGATACATTAATGTTTATCCAGGGCCACCTCAAACCAAAATCAATAACCAGATTTCAAGCTCTTTTAATCTTTTTTTAATAAATAAAAATATATATTTTTATAAATAAATCAGTATATGATCTACACTACGAAACACCATAAACAGGGTCTCTTTATGCCAATCTAAACATCTCAAATCTACACTTCCCATTCTGTGTCTTAGCCAATACCACTAATACCAATACTCTCAACCAAATACCCTCCACCCAGGGCAGAACCACATTCCAAATGATCAGGGATGCCACACCCAAAGCAGTCGGTAAGGGCACCTGCTCTCTGGGCATCTGCATAATGTTAATCTGGTTGCAACTATGCAACAACTCAAATACCTATAAACCCTCCCACAACCTCTCACAACATCAATGGGGAAACCATGGAGTTTCCTGTCAGGGCAGACCCCCTGGGCAAGTTACTGACTCCTGTCACCTAATCAACACCTCCTATTCACCGACCAGCTGACATGACAACTATTTACCCTTAAATACCACCTTCTCCATGCTTTGGGAAACTGCCAGAGGATATCACTGGGCCTTCCACAATACATCATTACCAAACCCAGGCCAAACCCAAATATGGCCCCATCTATATCCCACAAAATGATCACTAGCATCAAAACATCTGGATGCATAAATAGGAACTGAACTTTATCTTTCTACATAGCTCCTGGAAATCAATCTGGACTGTCATTTCTCTGTGGAAACTCTCTATACCATTTCCTCCCTGCTGAGTGGCAGGGCACCTGCATGGTAGTCTGCACTGTCCCCTGGATGGGATATACCAATATCTCAGTCACCCTACCTCCCCTCTATGACCCCTCAGCTCAAAATATAAACACACAATACATGTCTCAATAATGATCACACTTGGGATCCTTGGAACTGCTGCAGGATCCACCACATTAGGTCTCTCAACATCAATACTCACAGCTAGCCACAACCCTCACCAAACTCAGAATAAATAACCACGGGGTTAAAGGTGCTTGACATGCAACAAAGTCCCTGGGCAAAGTAGTCCTATAGAAGAGAAGGGCACTTGATACTGTAACAGCTGCCCAAGGTGGCATGTGTGCCTTTTTAGGAGGAGAGTGTTGTTTCTACATAAACTGTTTGGGACAAATTCAAACAGTGATCAAAGAAATTTAAAAAATAAACCCAAACTTAAAAAATTCTAATTCTGCAGGGGGTAGGGCATCCTGGATTTTGTCTTTCTTCATGCCCTTTGTTCCCTTTATCATCACAGTTTCTGGTCTTTTAATCATTGTCCCTTGTCTCTTGAGAATCTTCTGACTTCACCCAAAAAACAATACACAGCCTAAAACACACATTGACAACTTCCTATACATAAGAAGTGTCAGTTAATTGCCTAACCCCAAATTTTACTGTTCTTGGTAGTACCCCACCCCCAGACTATTTAAGAACAAACCCGAGTCAGTCAGGTGAGCTGAAGTCTTACTTCAGACCCCCAACATGCTAGCAATCTTATAAATTTCTGAGCCTCATTGAACCGGGATCTAACACTTTATTGTAAATATGTAAAATGAAATAGGAAATAGAAATGTTAAATTTTAAAAGAGAGTGTAAAGTCCAGTTTGATTTAATATAACCCATTATAATAAAAATAGATAGTATGGTAATGAACAATTATAAATGTTATTCTAACAGAAGTTATAACAAAATTCTAATTATTATATTCCATCTCTAAATGTTTGACATAATAATCTCTAAGAATGAAATAAATTATTGATTTAGTTATTCAATTTCCATTTAGGCAATAATTCTTTTGGGATATTCAAATTTTTATATGGGAATTTCTCACATTTTATTGGCACAAATTACCACAAGATCACTAAGAAGACCCCGATATTTCAAAACAGGGTCCCTGAAAACTCAATAAGCCAAGGGTCAAGGAAGAAATGACAACCAGAATGAGAAAATATTGACAACTCAATGATGAAACAATCTTTTCAAAGGCACCAGACATCCAAGCTTATCACAATGGATAAACTGTTCAAGGAACTGGAAATTGGCCTTCAGGTCCTGGGTTCCAAAATGGCTCCCAGCATTGGGTGCTGGCAAGGCAGGATCAAGTACCCCTTGACTTTGTGGGCCCACAGAAAAGCAGCTGCTGGGTGGGGGGCTGGCAATAAGCTTAGAGACTGTGCATTTCCTTCCTCCACCACAGGGATCTCCAGTGGACATGGCCCTAACATGTCTGCCCCCAATAACTTGGGGCTAGGGGACATGGAGGAGGGACTCTTTTGAAAAGAAAGCACCTAGAAAGAAGGCAATGTTGAAAGGGCAGACAAGAATGAGAGAGAAAATAAGTTCATCTTAGAACAAAGTAATTAAGTTCTAATTCTGTTTTATAGTGGGGGTGTGGTGGTGGTTCAAACACAGAAGTAAAATGAATCAACCACTAGGGAAACTCATGATTATGGGGGAAAATGATTTTAGTTCACATCTTCTGTAATGAAAATTTATTGACAAAAATAATAATGGGGAGGGGGGAGGAAATACACCAAATGGAAGATATGGACTCTAGTTAGTGGTAAGATTTTGATGATAACTCTCTCAGGCACATATTTAGTGTATTTAAAATAGAAAAACAATTTTTAAAATACCTGGTAAAATACAAACTTTAAAAATAAGAGTTAATATGTATTATCATTTTCATATAAATTAATAGCTAATAGTGACAGCATTGCTCAAAACATAAACTAAATGCTCCTTGAAAATCAAAGTTTTTAGTTCTTTTTAATGAACAGTCTTTAAAAACAAGAGGTTCCAATGATTTCATTTAGTAATGAGTGCATTTGTACAAAACTTTTTAGACAAGTTTGTCTGTTTTCAGTTAAATAATTAATGTTAACCACACTAACTGTGAGAATAATGATAAGAAAATTCCAAATGCTTCTCTCTGATTCCTTAACTTTTTAATAATCCCACTTCTGATTTGATAATTTAGAGGAGATCTTTGTGAATTATTTTAAGAATCTCTACTGGATTGATAGCAAGATCTAGATATTGTTGCAAGGAAAGCACTTCTGATTTGTCTCCATAACCATTGAGTTGTTCTCATGTATAGAGGGACTTTGATGTAGTTACCCATATATAAATAAATGCTGTTGTGAAATATTCTACTTCTTTAGAAAGTATTTGAAATAAAATGAAAGGTATTTTTACAAAGAATGTAAGGACAAACACAGAGACACACCCACACATATACACACAAACAAAGAGGCCCAACAGCACCCACCCTCAAACTCTCTCCTATTACATGCAAAATTCTCTGCCCAAACCCAATAGGGGAAAGCCATTTTTAGGCTGAGCAAAGAGATATAGACAGACTTGATTATGCACCAGATGTCAAGTGAGTGACAGAGTGGGCTCATAAAATCAAGGGCTGAAAGTCCAGTCAGGGTACAGCCGTCCAACTCTATGCACCCATGATCACAGACTCCATCTTTGAAGAGCAACAAAAGCAATAAATGTCAACAATAAATAACAAATAATTTCAAGTAATAAATGACAACAAAATTGAAAAATATATTGACAACTCAATGATGAGACAATCTTATCAAAAGTCTCCAGATATCAGATTTATCAGAGCTTATCACAATGGAAAACCTGTTCAAACAATTTGAAATTGGCCTTCCAGCCATGGGTTACAAAATGGCCCTGGAAAGAGAGGCTGAAAAGGCAGGAACATGCTACCCCTCAACATTGTGGACCCACAGAAATGCAGCTGCCAGGTGGTGCCTGGCAACTGTCTTAGAGAGTGTGATCTCCCTTCCTCCACTGCAGGGATCCCCAGTGGGTGCCAGCTGAACATGCACACCCCCAAATTGCTTGGAACCAAAGGGCATGGAAGAGGGGCTATTTTGAAAAGAAAGCATCTAGAAAGGGCATTTTCACCGTTCAATATATGAACCCAGTGTTTTAACAAAGTTTGTACTTCAATATCAGTAAATAAATGTAGATAGGGTTGGGAGAGGGACCAGGTGAACACTGGGGATTTGTGGGTATGTGGTTGAAAGCACAAAGTTGGGAATGCTCTTATGGCAATATGACAAGGGAGGGTTACTGCTTTAGGGTGTTGGATGGGGGGAATTCAATACAGAGCACACCTGGACCAGGCTTCTAAGGAGTGTATGAGTGATCATTTTGTCATAATGGGGTGTATCAATGGGTGGAGACCCACATAATGAGCAGGAAGGAATTGGACTCCCATACTCAGGAGGACTGATTTGTTCACAAAGAGGTAGGAGTCTCTAGAGAGCATGGGTGCTTCCTAATAGGGAAGGACAAACCAGTGTGTCAAGATCTCAGTATGCTGCATGTAACTACGAATCTTGTCATCCAAGGAGTGAAGCCAGGGGGTCACCATGGGTCCTGATGGGAGGGGGAGTGAGGAATAGAATAGATTTAACAGGGGATATTTAATGGGCAATGGAAGTGTTCTACATGATCTTACAGTGTTGGACACAGAACATGTTAAATATCATCAAAATTTGTAAAAGTGTACGGTCTAAAAATGTGAACCATAATGTAAACCAAAGACTATGTTTAGTAGCTATGTTTCACTATGTATATATCAGTTATAACAAAAGTACCATCCATATATAAAAAGATATTAATACAGGAAGGAGGAAAATGGGAGGATGTTGGGTATATGAGAGTCCCCTGTATTCTGTATGTGACTTTACTGTGACTAAAACTTCTCTGAAAACAAAGTGAAAAATAGTAAGACACTGGGGAATAAATGGAAGAAAATGCCATTGTACAGATAGGACACCAAATTTTACAGTGATGAAAGGCAAAATGTAAAAAAAAAAATTTAAATATTTTTCATTATTTTTAAATATCCCAATCTTTTAATTATATTCTTAGTTTTAAAAAAAATTTATGTATTATATTTCTTATATTTAAACTTATCATTATTATTTCATTTTCCTATTAATTGTATTTGGCTATTTTAATGGCTTCATTTTTTGAAGCAGCTTTGGATCACAGAAAGATTACAACTGGGACAGGGGAAGATCATTTCTGTGGGGTATCAGTGATGGGGATACATGGGAGGAAGTTCACCTGGCATACATATAAGGTATATAAAAATGTTCAAATATTCCCAGTGGGTGGAGGCTCACACAATAACTGAAAGAACATTGAATTCCTATCTTGGAGAACCCTGCCACATTCTCTAATGGAGCAGCAACAGACCCCCAGGTGCAGGGGCAATGACTGGTGAAGGATGATCGACTGATGGGCCCTTGATATTGATGACTATGCTTATGAGCCTTTGATCTTAAAATTGAGACTTAACCTATTGTTGTGGAGTGCCTAAGAGTTGCTTCCTGAGAGCCTCCTTGTTGCTCAAATGTGGCCTCTTTCTATGCAAACTCAGCATATAAATGCATTACCTCCCCCCGAGCTTGGGACATAACTCCCAGGATTGAGCTTCCCTGGTACTGAGAGATTATTACTAAGCACCAACTAGCAATGCAACTGGAAAAAGACTTCAAATAAAATGGGGAAAAGGTAAAGACAAGTGAGTTTATATAGCTAAGAGACTTCAAAGTGAGTCAGGAGGTCATCCCAGATGTAACATTTATGCACATCTCAGCAGGATCTCATAGACTGCCAAAGTGGATACTACCACAAATAGTATGGCTCCTAAGGGCTCTGGAGACACCCAGGTCCTATGGTCAGTGTTGATAGCTCTGGAGTTTGGTGCCTTGCCAGTGGGCCCTACTTTGGAGTTTGTGCTCCTGACAGTGACAGAGTTGGACTCAATTATGGCTTCCTACACATGACTCATCTGTCCCTTCTATTTAAACCTATACTTGGTGCTGGAGTTTGTAGGTTTACATCCAAGAGACATGAATCTTTGGGCTGTCCATTTGCCAGCTGGGCCTGGAACATCAGCAGAGTTTCCACATCTATTCTACACCTCCTTAGACTCACCCAGGACAAATAACAAGGAGATGATGTTGGACAACAACCTTCCCAAGGAACAGAGAAAGTCCAGAACTGCAAGCAAGATAGTATTATCCATCTTTTCCATGGGATATAAGCCACCTATCAATTAGAAATGGAGTGTACATTGCCATCCCAGAATCCTCAGGATTGGGGAATGAACTATGTACTAGAATGGACCTACTGGTATTCTACTATAGACATATTGTGATTCTAGCAATGGAAGAAATTACAACATTGATGTGGAGGTAGTGACCACTGGAAGCTCTGGGTGTAGGGAGAGGGCAAAACAGTTGTAATATGGGAGCTTTTTTAGGACTTGGGAATAATCCCGAATGACATTACAATGACAGATATAGGCCATTTTATATTGTCACATAACATGCAGAATTGTGTGGAAGAGAGTGTAGACACAATGTGAACTATAGTCCATGCTCAGTGGCAAAGCCCAAGATGCACTTATCAATTGCAATGAGTGTGCCACACTAATGAAGGATGTTTATGTGGGAAGGTGTGGAAGCTGTGGGGAGTGGGGCATATGGGAATCCCTATTTTTTGTGTGTAACATGTATGTAATCTAAGTAACTTTTAAAAATAAAAAAAATATTTAAAAAAAGAAAAATAATCAAGATGTTGTTTTCCCATTTCACTGTGTTAATCAAGTGCTCTAACCTTGTAAGGGAATATCAGTATACAGCAGGGATTAAACATGTCTTGCAATTATTATTTAAAAATAATCAAGATAGTGATTTCCTTGTTCACTATGACTCCTGTGTTTTAACAGTGTTTGTAGTCAATTTCAGTACATTGCAGTGAATAAACCATGTAATGCAATTAGAATTTGAAACTAATCAAGGTAGTGTTTTCACAATTCATCATGTGAATCCTGTGTTTTATCACTGTAATCAAATATCAGTACAAAGTGAATAAAGCAAATATTTTTGCTAGTATTTGAAAGTAATCATGAGAATGTTTTCATAGTTCATTATGGGAATCCTGTGTTTTACAAAGGGTGTAAGTCAATATCACTGCATAGGAATGAAGAGAGCAAGTATTTCATTAGTTTTCAAAGAAAATCAAGATGGTGTTTACACTATTCACATTGTCAATTCTGTGTTTTCACATTATTTGTAGGTCAACATCTGTATGTAGCAGTGAATAAAGAATGTATATGAATTAGTTTTGAAAACCAATCATGACAGTGTTTTCACAGATCACTATGTTAATCCTGTGTTTTCATATTGTTTGTGAGTTAATATCAGTACATAGCAGTGAATAAGACATGTATTGTAGTCAGTTTTGCAAACTAATCAATATAGTGTTTTCACAGGTCACTATGTGAATCTAGCATTTTAAAAGAGTTTGTAAGTCAATGTTAATATAAAGCAGTGAATAAGGCATGTATTTTAGTTACTATTTGATATTAATCAAAAGACATTTTTACAGTTCATTATGTGTATAATTTGTTTTATCATTGTTTGGAGGTTAATATGATTACATAGCAGTGAATAAAGCACATATTCTACTTAGGTTTTGAAATGAATCAAGATAGTGTTTTCACATTTCACTATATGAATCCTGTGTTTTCACATTGTTTGAAAGTCAATATCAGTGTATAGCATTGAATAAAGCATCTATTTTATTTACTATTTAAAACTAATCAAGATAGTGTTTTCTTAGTTCAGTATGTTAATCCTGTGTTTAAAAATGTTGGTAAGTCAATATAGTACATAGAAGTGACTGAAGCATGTGTTATATTTGGTTTTCAAAACAATCAAAATGGAGTTTTCACAATTCACTTTGTGAATCCTGTGTTTTCAGATTGTAAGCCTCTACCTGTGCAAAGCAGTTAATAAGGCAATACATTTTATTCACAGTAAAATATGTGTCCTTTCAAACATAGAGAAATGGGTAAGTGTCTGTATAATATACAGAATTGAAAGGACAACTTTTCAACATTATGGCATCATTTAGCTATCATGTTCTTGGACACGTGCTCCAAAAGGTCAACCACAAAACTTCAAGTGCTGGAGAAATTAAAGAGGTGGTCCCAGAAGTACAGCTGATAACTCTGTCATGCTCAGTGGTCCCTTCTTCCTTTGCTTTTCCCATTTGAAATGCTCACTGCAGTGCTCACCTCCCTTTTCTGACACCTGGTCATTGCAGGGTGCCAGTTATACATGTTGTTATCACAAGTCATTTTCTCATGTCAAGGATATATTGAACCCTCTGTTGGATTTTCAAGAACTCTCTGCAGTTTAAAAGATTAAGAACATTCTTATACAAAACTTTAAAAAGTTACAAATTAAAGATTTGAGTTTGGTTCATCAAACAATGTGAGCTGACCTAAGAATGACCCAGTCTCCAAGTCATAATTGAAATATTTTCTTTCCATAAAGATAAGGAATCCCCAAAACTTCAGATTTACAGTAGTACAATTCATACTACATACTACAATTTCAAATGCAACCACAGTTTCTCCTTATTGGCATGCTGCATGTTTCATATTTACTCTCATTTTGCTTATCTCAGTTTTCAAAATGCTTGAAAGTGATCAAGTATAATTTACCTATAAAAATTTTATTCTTTACATCTAAGATAGGAATTTATGAATAATTTTATGTAATCTTAATATTTCCCCTTCTGGATAGCATCTCACACCTCAAGAATATTTCCATTGTTTTCTTCTTTGATATATGATCAATTTTTTCTCATCAGTTATACTATATTATTGCTTTAGATGATTCCCAGAAGTTCCGGGGTTATGTAGGAAGGTGGAAATATCAAAAGAAAAACATGGAAGAAACCAGACTGATCTCAAATTTATAAATTAAATTGTAATTATTCACTGCTTACTTTTTGACAGATATAACTTGGATTTCATATCTGAAACCAAGGACTCTGTCCCAGATGTCAGGTAGGTTTGTCTTATTAAGGGAATTTGAGGAACACATAAATCTAAGTTAAAATAATAATGGACTTCTTAAAAGTGTTTCCAAACTGTTCTAGAATAACAAGATGGAGAAATGTTATATCTTGCAACTAACATTAAGGTTCCCAAAAGAAGAAACCATTGAGAGGTCCTTGGCTTAGTGGGCATTTGCTAGGGCAATCAGTCTTCAAGGTTTCCACTAAGAGGGAAGGACTGAATATTTATCTATAAATCTAAACTGTTATAATGTTAAATGAGCTCCTAAGGAGCATATAGTCAAGAGGTCCATAGGTATCATGAGACATACAGAATCACTGAAATGAAATGAAGAGTGGAGGGGTCAGATGAGTGTTGGAACTCTGGTGGGTATTTTAGAAAGTAGAATGGAGCCTGGAAGCTTGGGTGGAAACAGGGAAGTCCTGAGTTTCTTTGTAAACATCGACATGGCACCACATGGGGTGCTGCAGTAAGATGACAAGAGGAAATTTTGTTATTACTTCATTAGTAAATGTCTTTAAGTGTCTGCAGTTGTCACTCATCAGGTAAAACCTGCCCAGATGATTTACAGCTGGAGAATAATGGCCAAAATAATTTAAAAACAAACCACTCCCTACCTCAAATGCTGGCAATGATATGGAGCAATGAAAACTATCATTCATTGCTGGTGGGAATGTAAAATGGCACAGCATCTTTGGGAGATAATTTGGTAGTTTCTTGCAAACCTAAACATAGTTTGACCATATGATTCAGCAATCATGCTCCCAGCTATTTATCTGAATAAACTGAAAACTTGTGTCCATAGAAAACCAGCACACAATTGTTTATAGCTCTATTCAAAATTCCTAAAAATTGTAAGCAACTCAAATGTTCTTCAAAATGCAAATGGATAAAAATATATTGTAGTATATCCTTTCAATGACTATTATTCAGCAATACAAGAAATGGCTATGAAGCCATGAATAGCTATGGAGAAATCTTAAATGTGTATTGCTAAGTGAAAGAAGCCAATCTGAAAAGGCTGCCTACTGTGATTCCAAGTATATTACATTCTGGAACAAATATAGTTCACTATTATTCACATGAATTATCAAAATTTTCAAAATCATTGATACATAAGCCAAAGCAAATTAAAACTATTAAAAGTCTCATTAACCAGAAATAAATACTGATTACTTTTATTTTAATGTGTATAAAATGAATTTGCACTATTCTGTAAAAATGCAATTGCAATAATACTCAATAAAGTCTTTTAGGATTGTATGAATATGGGTGATGTTGCATTTTTAGATTACTTTTTGCGCAATATAAATATAAATATCTAGAGAGAAGGATAAAGAATAGCAGCTATGTATGGCAGAGCAAGCATAGAGAGATAGAGAGGTTATGCATTTTATTTATTTTTTTCCTTATTATTATTATTGGAATAATGAAAGTGCTCTAAGAATGAAGTGATTAATGCACAAATATGTCATTACACTGAATACCATTGATTGTACATTTTGGAAGGATTTATACTTTATTACTACGTATCAATAAAAGTGATCTGTTAAAAAAAGGGACTTTTTAAATTTTAATTTATAATTAAAAAAAGGGACTTTTATAATTTTCCAAAAAAAATTATAGGCAAAATTTATAAATAAAATGGACAAAGAATGAATCAGCCAAACATAAAAAAAAAAAAAAAAAAAAAAATAGGGCCGTAGATTTGAATAGACATTTCTCCAGAGAGGAAATACTGGTGACCAAAAAGCACATGAAAAATGGTCAATATTATTATCTTTTAAGGAAATTCAGATCCAAATTACATTGAGATATCATTTCATACCTTATAGAATGACCATTATAACAAAAACAGAAAACTGTAAGTGTTGGAGAGGATATAAAAAATAGGAACACTCCTTCACTGTTGATGGGAACATAGAATGATGCAGCCCCTTTAATAGAAAGTTTGGCTCTACCTCAAGAAGCTGAATATAGTACTGCCATATGATTATGCAATCCCACTACTGGGAATATATTTAGAAGAACTGAAAGTAAGGACTGAACTGACATTTGCATGCTGATGTTCATTGCAGCATTATTCACAATTGCTAAATAACCCAAGTGTCCATCAAATATAAGTGGATAAACAAATTATGGTTTATACATATAATGGAATACTATACAGTTGCAAAAAAATGAAATTAGGATGTATATGAAAATATGGATGGGTCTTGAGGGCATGATATTGAGTGAAATAAGACAGATACAAAAGGAGAAATATTCTGTGGTCTCCCAAATATTAACTAAAATGATGAGTAAACTCAAGGAGGTAACATCTAGAGTATAGGTTACTAGGAAATTGAATGTGGGTTGAAAAGGAGCTGTTGCTTAATGTAGTAGAATTTTTAAAAAGCTGTATTGTAAATGTGTGGAAATGAATAGAGTCGATGGTAATACACTATGGTGAGTATATAACTAACACTATTGATTTATACATGTGATTGTGGTCAAAAGGGTAGTCTGTGGATGTAGTATTTCAATTGAAAGGAAGCTAGAGAATCATATAGGGACTGTATGACAGTGATTTTGGAGGTGGATCAAGATTGTGGTTAATAGTATAAGAATGTTCTTCTGTTTAAAAGTAAGACTATAGGGATGCATGAGAAAATTACAACTAGTGTAACTTATGGATTATAGCTCACAGTAGTATTGTAATATTTTTTGTATCAGTGGCAAAGAAGATTATATCAATTATAAGAGACAATAGGGGCTATAAGGGAGTACAGTACTTTTCCTTTTGGAGTAATGAAAAAAATTCTAAAATTTTTTTGATGATAGCATAACTCTGTGATGACTATGAGATCCACTAAGTTTATACTTTGAATGGATTTTATAAAGCATTGGACTTTATAATGCAATGAATCCCATGGTATAAGATGGACTGTGGTTAACAGAAAAAATATGAGAACATTCTCTGATGAATATAAAAAGTATATAATACTAATAGTGTGTCATTAACTTGGTGGATTGGTGGAAAATTACACCAAATGTAAGATATTGGCTATAGTTAGTAGCAATGTTTTGGTGATGCTCTTTCATAGCTTGTAACAATTTTTTCAAAACAATGCAAGGGATTGGTTTTCAAGTAATATATGGCAGCCCTGAATGATGATATGCATGTTTGTTTTTTAAGTTCACAACTTACATATACACTTATTTTTTATGGATGTTCAAGCATGCATGCTAAACTTCAATTAAAAAGTTAAAAATAATTTTATTTCAATGAATTTTCAAAATCTCAAATGGGATTTTGTAATCCATAGGTGAAAGACATTTCTTTTTCATAGATTTAGAATTTGACAAGCAACCCCAGACCGTGCTTTCCAAATCCAGTCTTTTTTGCTATTTTGCAAACTTCTGAGTCCTCAAATTTAAACAACTCCATTCTAAATGTACATTTTTAGAGAATTATTGTATGCTTTTTGATAAAAGTGTTTTCTTAAAACATTCCATCAAATACAAAGAATGTTTTTTTGTATTTCTTAAAACATTCCATCAAATACAAAGATCCAAAGGGAAGGAATATTAAATTTACCAAAAAAACTTTTATTGGTTTTAAAAAATAACAGTACTTGTACTGTTTTCTGTTGTAAAAGAGAACATGTAAAATTAAACTATTTTTGTAGACTTTCACAATATTTTATATCTTACACAACTGCAATCCTATTTAAGATCATTCATGTAAGTCACCATCAGGGTTTTCTAAGCAAAATTTCTGGTATCAACATGGTGTAAAATGTAACTCTATAGTGGGAGTAGGTTACTTTTGTGGAAAAGAATTCATTGGTATGTTCCATCAAATGCTTTTTTTCTTTTTACTTTAAAAAAAGTTAATGGAATAAGTTTTTCAGCCAGCTCAGATACTGTCTAGCACACTCTCCCCAAACAAAAAGGGAATCAAAATTTTCTCATTTTAGGAAATTTCTCACTTTTTACATTTCTCACTGACTCCTTTTTTGACTGCTAAATTCAATATTTAATTTTTAAAATAATAATTTTTATGTAATAAGTATTATTTTTTAAATGGTCTTAACAACCCAGAGCATGAATATCACAGCAACACTCTCAAAGCACATCCTGTGACTACAATGAGGTAAGAGATGAAAATGGACAGACATCTGAAGAAAGACATTCCCTCTGCTGAAAACGAGCAAGTTTTTAACATATGAGCAGCTCAGCATTCCACTCCTTTGGAGACTCCCCAAACTCAGAATGTTTACATTTAATAGGGCCAATTTATTTCTTAAAAATGACATTTTGGTCATTAGAAAAGAATGAACAAAAATTATTAAACTCCCTCCAAAACAAAAACAAACAGCTCTAATCATGCCCCTTTCTCCCCACCAAAATAGGAAAGTAGCTGGGGCTGAAGCCTTTAAATGTGAAATTTCAACTCCTAAAACATTGCTGCCAATTGCTCTAAGCTGCAGGTCTATGTATTTCCTTCTCCAATACTCCCCCCATTTATAAGTTTATTCCTATACACATACACCTATAAGTGTGCACATAAGCATGCACAAACACACTCTCACTCTTAAATATGACACTTTTTTGTGTGCTTGTTGATAAATTAAGAGAGTGTATACAGGTTTCACAGGTACTTTGTAAACGTCAGACTGATTTGGGTCCTTTTCTTCAAAAGCCTGAAATCAAATTAAGGAACAGTGATCACTACTTTCCCAGATGCTGTTCGCAGGGTTCGTATTGACCAAGAGCAGAGAAAAGTCCTCATAACTGATACTTAGTTAGGACCACAAAGTCACGCTGATGTGTTAGGGAGGAAAGCGTAAAGTGCTGTCCAAAGAACCAAACTCCAATACCAAATCAGAATCAGGAAACCATGTGAAATGGCAAAATCCTGTGCAGCTCTCACAATATCAGAATTCCCATCTTCTGGTGAATATTTGGAACAATCTAAGCCCAGAAGTTCCTTCTGTTGTTTTACATTTTCATCCATCCATATGGAAATATTTCTTTTGAAAATATCTTGGTGGTTGTAGATGCTAATGTAAGAGATGACTCTGGCCATACACCACACCACAAGGCTTGCGGTGTCCCAGAAGTTGGGCTCCTGCTCCTCCCCAGTAATCACCAGGCCCATGTGCCGCTGCAGCATCTCCAGGGAACCGCCATCAGAGTCCCAGTATAGCCGGGGGTGGGCGGTTGCCAGACACAGCCCCCGAAGTGGGTGCTGATAGTGCTGGCGGTTCCTGCGGGCGGCAGGGGACTTGTGGAGCCTGATGCCAGCAGTGCTAGGACCGCGACGGAGGCGCCGCCAGATCCAGATCCAGATCCAGATGCCAAAACGAGCTCAGAAGTGGGAGGTGAGACAGCGGTGCGGGCAGAACAAGGTGTGCAGCAACCCTCACACCAGTTCATACAGCCTCGTTATACTCTCATGGCGCCCGGTCGCCCTCCCCTCCTTCCCACAGCCCCCAGCTCAATGGCTTCTTATCCGGCCTGATGGCTGGCTTCCGTTCCCCTGTCCTCTACGCCTGAACCCCTTTCCACTTCCAACCCACCTTGGCCTTGCCGCCATCTTCCTCTTACCTCCGTAGCCCCGCCCCCGCTAGCACCCAGAACCAACTTTTGAAGAATTCTAGATACGCATCAAAAATTTACAGCAACCAAGGTGATGTTGAGTAATGAAAAAGGCAAGTTAAAATGGTAGGAAAACTCTGTAATGTTTTTTTTTTTTTTTTTTTTTAATACGATAATTTCTTTATTTTGAAAAAACAGAATAAATTACAATGGGAAAATGACTAATTGGATTGTAGAAAAAGAAAAACATTAACAGAAGAAGAGAAATCAACACACATGGAGAAAAAGCAAAATCATATTAGTGGTGAAAGCAGAGCTGGAGACTTTTTTTATTAAGAAATTTATTATCCACAAACTTGTATAATTTTATGCACTGGCTTTCTGAAAATTTGTCCTTTTTAGAATCATTTATCTTTTGTGAGCACATCTTTTTTGATCTCTGTAATGCTTTTTTAAAAAACCCTTGCTCGTTCCATCCCTGGTTGTGTGGCAGTTTTGAAGAAAGGAAAGCCGACATTTTCAGTATGGTTCCCGACATCCTGGGTATGGATATACTTACAAAATATCATATGCCTCTATTCAGGTGTTCCTTATCTCTGTTTAAAAACCAATCTCAGAACTCACCCAGCTTGGATAAGTGGCAGTCATTGCTCAAAAACACTATAAAAGAATGACCAAACTGCTGCTAACTGGTGCAAAAGATTTCAGTTGAGACATACAATAGAGGACCATGGTCCTGGAAGGAAGAGATGGGGAGAGCTTTGGGGGGGGGGGGGAGGAATTATGATATTCTGGAACACCTGTGTATACTAGAGTATGCAGAAAGCCAGAAAGCAAACCCAGTAGAAATGCATGCTCTGAAAAAAAGACTGGGAAGTCCCTCAGCCATCAATCTAGGTTGATCTTTAGGACCAGTTCAAGCATGAATAAAGATGGACGGATAGCCCCAGGAAAGAGCCAATGTTCAAGAATGGAAGAGGGCTTTTTTTCTTTGTTTTTGTTTTGTTCTGTACAGGTGTCCAGGAATGCTTTTTCCAGAACATTAGTTGAACACAATCTAAGGAACTGAAAATTCAGTGACCATAGATTACAAGGAATAAATTTTTTTCAAAAATGAAAAATCATTAAACAGACTAGCTCAGAAGAAGACAGAGAATAGGTCAGAAAGTATATTTGAAGAAATAAAGACCAAAACTTCCTAAATTCTGTTAAAGATATGTATATCCACATCTAAGAATCTGAAAAAACTCTAATAAGCCAAACTCAAGAGATCTAGAGAAAGGCACATTACAATAAAATATCAAAAGAAAAGGATAAATAGAACCTTTCCAGATTAATGTGCTCCACATCTGGCTGTAAGTGTGGCCATTGTTCTTACCTTCCTCAAGTTAAAACAGTAGAGGAGTTTTTAAGAAGCAGTGCCTATTTTTCTCCTTTCTCTCCACTCCCTGCCTGGGAGTACATTAATCTGGAAAAGTCACAAATTAATGGCTCAAGTGTAGGAAAAATAATTTTCCATAAACCATTCCTTATGAAGATCACATACTGGACTTATAAGTCAAAAGAATTAAAACAAATTTTCTTTAATATCTTGTTCTCGCTTCTGTGTAGTCAACTCTATTTCTGACTCCCTCTTGTAATGACACTTGCATTCCACTTAAGGCTCACAGATATAGTGCAGAATAACATTCTAATCTCAACATCCTTATCTTAATCACATGGGAAAAGGTCCTTTTACTATCTTAGGTAACATTCACATGTTACAGGGATTGAGACCTGAATAACTTGGATATCTTTGGGGATCATTGGTCTATTATTCAATCTACCACATTCCATGTATCATTTCCCCCTTGAAACTGTATGTATACATAGTGGTTAGGTGTGGTGGTTAAGCCTTGCCCTTGGCCTCACTTGGTGCATAGTTGGCAGGAAAGTAGGGTGCTTTCCAGCCAAAGTTGCATCACTTTTATCACTCTCATGGATGCTGGATAACATGGCATCTCAGCTCCCGACGCAGCTGCTTGACCCTACTCTAGACTGGAATGAAATACTATCTGCTTCTTCTGGGTGGGGATGAAAGATAAGAACTCCACTCATCACCTCATACACCATCAGAGTAGATGAAAGAGCAGACTCCTCATACATTCAGATGGATAAGAGAATCTCAGGTCTTTTTTTTCTGCATCGCCTGTGGTTTCAAGTTGGAGTCCTCTACATTCCCCTCTCCAAGATGTATCGTAGTCTATAAGCAAATCCAAGAACCTCAATTCCACATGTAGTATTCAGGTTCCAATGGTGCCCACCTTCTTCCACCTTTTCTATCCTTTTATGCTCCTTTTTGCATAATTCCAAATATGTTAGTTAAATTGGAATGATTTAAGAGAAACAAAGCTATTTACTCTTGGAGAAATCCTAATACTTCTTCCAACAGTTCCTCTCTTTCATCCAACTGGGAAATCACATCTGCTTTGCACTGCTTTTAGGAAAGAGATACAATGTAGTATAAATTATGTGTTTATAACAGTGCATTATCTTCAAGGCCAGTGGAGGCTATGAGAAGAATAAAATAAACATTGAAGTTCAGAATAGGAAAGCACATCCTGAAGACAGAATACTGACAATCTTTCAACAGCAAAGGGATGCTTTACCTTGTGCCATAAGACATTAAGAATCTATGATCATTAAGGCCCATCCCCAAGTTCAAAGACTGCAGTAACTTCACTCTTTTCATAAAAGGAAAAATTATATTTTAGTGCTTTAATAGTATTTTTAAAAGAAACCAATAAACATAAAACCCACCAGAAAAAAAATGTTATATATAGAAAAGTGTGTGTCTATTATTTTTCTATTGTGTTGGGAAATATCAACATAGTTTCACTAAAGCATAGTAATTATTCAGATAATATTTAATCAATTTATATATTCATTTAAATAATATTCATTGCATTCTCAGCACAGTTCTGAGTATTTGAGATTGAGTCACAAGAAACACATAAAATTTTAGTTAGGAATATTAGATTCCAGTGGTGTGAAAAAATGCGATGAGTAAAAAGCAAAGAACCAAATTTCTTCCAGATAGTTTTAAGTGCTATGAAAAAATAAGGGCAGAGATTTGAGTAGCATATGAAGAGGCTCTTCCAGATACTTGTTTAATAGATAAAGATAGACTAGACACACAGACAGGTGGCCAGATAGGTGGGTAGATGGATAGGAAGAAAGATAGTAGGTAGATAGATGATAGATAGATAGATTGATAGATAGATAGATAGATAGATAGATAGACTATTTTGAGACTCACATATGGACAGAAGATGATTAATAGTGTCCAGCATCACCTTTCTGAACATCTTTCCCTAGAATGTGTCCATTATGGTCCACTCTTCCTGGGTGAAATTTATAGCTACATCTTTGAAGGTAATTCATTCTTAAAACAACACTGACATTCAAATTCAGACAGGACTTTTCCCACCAATATCACAGTAAGATGGTTTAGAAGAAAGCACTGAGGAATGGAGGGGCTCTTATGGGTGGAAAGCTCAAATTATGTTTGGGATTCCAGTCAGATCATTCTGAGTGCTGACCTGGTATCTGTAAATCACATATAATTACAGAGACTTCCACATGCTGAATATATAAAGTTTCATATAACACAATATCACATGAGTTGTTATATGACATAATTTGACTATAGCCCCCAAACTGGTAATTATGACTTACAGATGGAGATGATAAAATTTGTACTTGAGATATCATAACTAAAACACTCTACTCAACCAATTTCAAATAAATCTACAGGCTCATGACAATAGAAGCAATATCCATGATCTGCCATTTTTTAACCATGACTAGGGTTTGATTATTCTGACCAGCCCCCCAGTGACCTCAGTTTCCTCATCTATGAAATGGTTTAGCAAACTGCTGTGAGTTTGGAAAGATCCAATGAGCTAATATATAGAGTGCTTCCCACCTAGGACACATTGATTTATTGTGAATAATAGTCCTACTATTCATTAAAATGGCAGAAATACGTGAAGCAATGTATACCATTTTGCAGAATTTCATGGTTGTCATACTGAACTTGGGATCAGCAAGTTCTTCCTCTTTCAAATCTCTAAAACTTAGGTGTTCATTATAATATAGAAGATCTAGGCAATCCAATAACATAAATCAGAGTCCCATGAGAATTCTATGCTGGATTACCATCAGAGTCTGACTCCTCCTAATGGTAGAAGGCCATACTCAATTTTATCTTGGTCCTCCAAATCCTTCTTATTATTGTTTCCCTTGTATCTTCTTGATTCTTTGTTAAAAGATAAAGTTAATCTCTTTATGTGTTCTAGTCTCTCCAGTTCTTCAAAAAATTTCATAGGACCTAAAATTTTAACATAAAAACTAAATTCATTTTCTTCTCTGAAGAGCTAAAATCAAGTGAAAAATATTCCCTATTCATTGCTTCCACTTATAAAATTTGCATAAACATTATTTACAAAGAGTGGAATGGTTGATTAAGGACAAGTTGGTGGTGAGAATTTCAAACTTCATTTCAAAATGCAAAATTATATTCTATCTATATATATTTGAAGGTGTTTAGTATTGGATAAAATAATCAAATTATTTCTCATTGCATTCCCTGGCCTAACCCTCTCTTGTGCTCCCCTGAACATACACAACACTTACCTCAGCACCTTTAACACTGGATTTATTGAAGTCACCTGATCAAACATATGCTTCCCTTTTGAACTGTCAGTTTGTACTCTTACTCACCTCTATCACATTTTATCACCACAAAGCCCATTATTACCACTTACAAGGTTAATGATGGAATTATTTACCCACCAAGGCCATGGGTTCCATTTCTTCTCTGAACACACAGCCTTAATGGAGGCTAGAAGAAATTAGAGCAAACATTGGAAGGAGATTTTTTCTTAGTCTCTGACTCACCATTATCCCAGAGTACTAGGCACACTTAAGTGGGTCTCAGATCCTTGAATATCTTCTGAGTACCTTTAGAATATTCAGGATAATAAGAGAAATCTTCCCATGATCTGGCAATAGGGATGTAATTTCAGTAGAAATAGCAATTCTTTACTCACCAGTGAGGCTGTCAGCTGTATTCCTCTGACTGAATTTTCAGACAGGCCAAGCACAAAGTTGGTAAAGCTGAAGATGGAGAAAGAAGCCATGAGATTCAAGACTTGTCCACAATTTCCAGAGCTACCTTTCATAAATACCCAAAATTTCATTTGTTTATTTACTAGTATAAAAAGGACATGGTCAGAAGTTTGGAAAAGTTTAATAGCATGGCAAAATTACAAGGACAGAAAATAACAAAGCTAAAATTTGAATTTTTCTTTGCCTATCTGCCAAGCATATATCTCTGGAGAATTATACACCATACCTAAGTTTTACCTGAAATTTCCTCTCTCCCATGAATAATCAGAGGCCACACTTTGTGTTTAAAACTACCTATCCTTTTGCTTTTTCACATGATTACTCCACATGCCCAGGTTTACCTACCACACAGGAAACTCCAATGCATTGATCCCTTTTGCCATATATCAGCCTCTGTCCTGTCTCTGTCCTCATTATTTCTGTTTAGTTTAATCCATTATTACTCATTTCAATAGATACTTACCAAGACCCACATTTTAATTTTTCTTATGTCCATTTTAATACATAGCAATAGGTGTATCTACCAATATACATTCTAAATACCTATATTTCCCCATGATTGATTCTGACATCACATTGACTTGGTTATTATCCCTGCTATAAACCCAGAGTCACAACTCCTAGTGGCAGTCAAATATATCTGGCAGCTCTACTGTCATGATAATTAAATCATTCTTCTAGTCTTCATGAACACCTCAAATCTTCTTGTCTTTTGAATTTCACACATTCTCACATTGACTCTAATTTTCAAAAGATTGAATTGCCTCCTACTAAGGTGGGATGTAATTTGACAAATTACTCTTTAATACCATAATAACTTCAAATATTCCTTGCATTCATATATATTGGCATTCTCGTCTATTAAATTGAGAAGTCATGTTACATATAGCTGAGTCCAATGTCTCCAATTGAACTCATATTCTCCTATTTTGTTGGTAAGTATATAATTGATCATAAATTCAATCTCTTTTACCAAAACCTCTCCCCCGATTCACAAACCATATCATCATTTAAGCTCACTTTGTCTCTTCCAAAGTGAAACAAGATCATCCTTTTAACCTATTTATCAAGTTTGAGATATCCTGCTCCTATCTTCACAATCAAAATGAAAGTTCACATACCCCACCCACCATTTGACTTAAAAATATAATCAATGTTTCATGATAACTAAGTCTTGTGAACATGAAAAATGATCTCCCCATACGAACATCCTGCCTTGGAACCAAAGAATTGAACCATGACCTACTCTGGGGGAATTACTTGTTTCTTTCTTTTTCTGAGATCTTAGTCTCCTTACTGTTTTCAAATGCCTCTAATACCTCCTTCCCCTCTCTTCTGCAAAGAGCAACAAAATCCACTTTCACAACAACTGAAAACTAAATCCTAGTCTCTCTTCACTCCTTCTTTTATCCTAGGGTTTCTTAACATTTTTTGGTCCATGAACTCCTTTGCCAGTCAGGCAAAAACCACAGACCCCTTCTCAGAATGTAGTGGCAGATAGTTTTATTACACTCAATATTAACATGGTTTGAATTAAATTTAGGATTATTCAAAATTAATTCAAACTCATCGACTCCCTGAAATATTTCTATGGACCCCTTGTGGGTCCGTGGACCTTTGGTTAAGAACCCCTTTTTTATCCACTATTTTAATGTGCTCATGTATTTATTTGATTTCAATTTCTTCCACCCCATCTCTGAATTCAAAGTGATAAAACACTTGCCTGGAATCCTTTTCTGAGCTATCATCATTACATCTTAATTACATTCACCTAAAATGGACTATATTCCAGAGCAAGGCGGATTGTGGACGGGGTCCTACCTGGGGGTCTGTGCTGTGCACGCATGGAGTGAGAAGCTTGGGACATCTATCTGCACGGATCGGCGGCGTGGACTGAACGGTGGAGATTCGTGAGTTTTGAGGCTGCCAGTGGAGGTTGGCACAGGCAGCTGAGCCCCGCGGTTTGGGAAAAAAAATAAAATGGCCATTTGGAGCCGCGGGCGGGGTGAAAAAGTTTTATTTTCGGGGGATCTGGCTGCCTGGCGCCCCTTGGACCTTGTGTGAACAGAGCAAACGAGCTAATCAGCACCCAGTGAACCGGAGGGGGGATTTTGGTCAGGAAACGCAGCTGATTTCCCTAGCCACCCAGGGATAACACCCAGGCCACTGCGGAGCCAGGAGGAAGGGACACTTCCCAAAAAAGGGAGGGTTCGGTTGGAAGACAAGAAAGGGTATTTTATATTTTTAGACATTGATCTGGCTGCCTGCACAGCCCCATAGCTTTGGGGAGCAGATAAGCCGACCTGAAGCACCATTAGGCTGAGAGCAGACATGATTCTCCACTCAAACTGATTTATTGAGCAGCCCGGTGGCGCTGGAGCTTGGCGCCAGAAGGGGCGGAATCCGCCATCTTTAGCACTCCTCACTGAATCCTCTACAGGAGGAATTATTTTGGGTCCTGCATTTGGCTGGGAAAAAAAAAAAAAAGTGAGGTCACTTCAAAAAATGAAAAATAAATTCTTTTTAATTTAGTTTAATAGCTAAAAGCTGCTTCAGGACCTGCATATAGAACCCTGTGGGGAAATTCATTGATAAACACAAGTAGGCAAGAAGGATCCACGTGGACCCTAGGGGAATCATTGACCCCCCTTAGCTCTGTTTGACTGCTTGCCTGTGTGGATCTTTGGTTTCTCTCTGTTACTTTCTGGTCTATTGCTATTATTCCCGTTTTCCTTCCCCCTTCCTTTTTCCTTCTATTTTTTTTTTTAAATAGATGCTTCCAGCTGGTGGCTTCTTTGCTGGGCTTCTTATTCAGTAATTTCCCACTCGCTGTATATATTGATTCTGTATTACAAACTATCGCTTATCCTTCCTGGATCTTTCTGCCTTCTGTTTTCTGTTGTGGCTCTTAGAGACAACATTTTTTCATAGGCCCACAACTTAAGGGTGTCAATTTCTATCCCATCTATTTTGTTTTCTTCTTCTTTTTTCTTTTTTTTTTTTATTAGTATTAACTTTTTCCTTTCAGACCTTTCTCTACTATTTCTCTCCCTCCTCATAATTCTAGCCTTCTAAATCACTATATATATATATATTCCTCCATTTGTTTTCCCAGTCCATTGTAGGAACTCCATATTTTTTCCTAGCACTCTACACTGCCTACACAAGTTAGATATTCATCTCATTAAGTCTCATTTTGCCCCTCTTCTAACTTTTATCAATATTTCTATTATCCTTCTGCATTCCTTACATCTTTTGATTCCTCTGGCCCTAACCTTTTGCCTTCAAGGGAACATAGAAAGAAGCAAGGAAATAAAATAAGAAGAAAAACTGCCAAAGAGAAAACTTAACTCACACGCAGAACCAACAGCTAAATAAAATTCTAGAGCATAGAGAAAAGCTAATCAACTGAACAAAACCATCAAGATAATATGATGACCAGAGGACAACAGAAAAATACAAATGACTCTGAGAAACTGGAAAACATGGACCAGTCCAGTGCACAAAATAAAAACCAGGAAGCAATGCAATACATCGAACAACTAATCAAAGCTATCCAAACAAATATCATGGACCAACTTAAAGAACTGAAGGAAGAGATTAAGGATATAAAGAAGACACTGGGAGAACATACTGAAGAAATAGCTAACACACCTAAAAAGGTAATGGATATGATGGCGAACAAAGACACAAGTCAAGAAATGAAAAAGACGCTTGACTATCATGGCAGCAGAATTGAAAAGGCAGAGGAAAGAATTAGTGATATGGAAGACAATACAGTTGAAATCAAAGAGATTGTAGAAAAGATAGACAAAAAGATAGAAAAAATCCAGTTGGTCTCAGGGAATTAACTGATAATGCAAGACACACAAACATATGCATTATGGGCATCCCAGAAGGAGAAGAGAAGGGAAAGGGAATAGAAGGAGTGTTGAAGGAAGTTATGGCTGAAAACTTCCAAACTCTATTGAGAGAGATGGATGTGCAGATCCAGGAAGCACAGCACACCCCAAATAGTATAAATCCCAACAGGCCAACTCCAAGACATATACTTGTCAAATTGTCCAATGCTCAAGACAAAGAGAAAATACTCAAGGCAGCCAGAGAAAAGAGAACCATCATATACAAGGGAAGCACAATAAGATTAAGTGCTGATTTCTCAGCTGAAACCATGGAGGCAAGAAGACAGTGGCATGACATAGTCAAAACACTAAAAGAAAAAAACTTCCAGCCACGAATTCTCTATCCAGCAAAATTGGCATTCAAAACTGATGGAGAGTTCAAAATATTCACAGATAAACAGTAATTAAGAGAGTATGTCAAGAAGAAACCAGCACTTCAAGAAATACTAAAGGAATCTCTACAAGTTGAAAGGAAAAAACAAAGGTGAGAGAGTTGGAGGACAGTTTAAAAACAACTGAAAAGTCAAAAAGAGAAACAAAACAATATATGACATACATTAACCCAAAGAAAAATGGCTGAAGTAAGAAATTCGTTACGAGTAATAACAATGAATGTTAATGGATTAAATTCACCAATCAAAAGACACAGATTGGCAGAATGGATAAGAAAATATGATCCATCTATATGCTCTCTACAAGAAACCCACCTTTGGCCCAGGGATCCAAGGAGGCTGAAAGTGAATGGCTACAAAACCATTTTACAAGATAACAATAGCCAAAAAAGGGCAGGAGTAGCTATTCTAACATCAGACAAAATAGACTTTAAATGCAAAACTATTGTAAGAGACAAAGATGGACACTACATATTTGTAAAAGGAGTAATCTCTCAAGAAGAGAGAACAATCATCAACATTTACGCACCTAATCGAGGTGCCTCAAAATACGTGCGGCAAACTCTGGAAAAACTAAGAGGAGAAATAAATGCCTCTACAATTATAGCAGGGGACTTCAACACACCACTATCATCATTAGATAGAATATCTAGGCAGAGAATCAATAAAGAAACTAAGGCACTCAACAATACATTAGAAGATTTGGACTTAATAGACATATACAAAACACTACACCCAAATACAGCGGGATTTACATTCTTCTCCAGTGCACATGGAACATACTCCAAAATAGACCACATGCTAGGCCACAGAACAACACTCAATGAATTCAGAAAATTGAGATTATACAAAGTAATTTCTCTGACTACAACGGAATGAAGTTGGAAATCACTAAGGGCCAGAGAAACAGGTTAGGCACAAGGATGTGGAAGTTAAACAACACACTCTTAGACAAACAGTGGGACAAAGAGGAAATTTCAAAAGAAATCAGTAACTACCTTGAAACTAATGAAAACAACAACACAACATATCAAAACCTATGGGATGCAGCGAAAGCAGTCCTGAGAGGGAAGGTCATAGCCATAAATTCATATATTAAAAAAGAAGAAAGAGCTAAAATTGAAGACCTAACTGTACACTTGGAGGAATTGGAAAAACAACAACAAACTAAACCTAAAGGAAGTAGAAAACAGGAAATAACCAAGATTAGAGCAGAACTAAATGAAATAGAGAATAAAAAAGCACTGGAAACAATAAACAAAACCAAAAGCTGGTTCTTCGAGAATATCAACAAAATTGACAAACCCTTAGCCAGACTAACAAAGAAAAAGAGAGAACAGATGCAAATACATAAAATAAGGAATGAGCAAGGTGATATCACTACTGACCCCACAGAAATAAAGAGTATCATAAGAGGATACTTTGAAAAATTATATGCCAACAAGAATGACAATTTAGAGGAAATGGACAAGTTTCTAGAAACCCACAAACAGATGACATTGATGAAAGAAGAAATAGATGAACTCAACAGCCCAATTACAAGTAAAGAGATAGACTCAGTCATTAAAAACCTCCCAACTAAGAAGAGCCCAGGACCAGATGGCTTCACAGCTGAATTCTACCAAACATTCTGGAAAGAGCTAACACCAATTCTACTTAAGCTCTTCCAAAAAATAGAAGTAGAAGGAATATTACCTAACTCATTCTATGATGCCAACATTACCCTAATACCAAAACCAAATAAAGATACCACAAGAAAGGAAAATTACAGACCAATTTCTCTAATGAACCTAGATGTTAAAATCCTTAACAAAATACTTGCTAATCGCATTCAACAACATATCAAAAGGATAATACCCCACGACCAAGTGGGTTTCATCCCAGGTATGCAAGGATGGTTCAATATAAGAAAATCAATCAATGTAATACACCACATAAACAAACTGAAAGAAAAAAATCACATGATCATCTCTATAGATGCAGAAAAAGCATTTGACAAAATACAGCACCCTTTCCTCATAAAAACACTACAAAAGATAGGAATAGATGGAAAATTTCTGAAAATGATAAAGGGTATATATGAAAAACCCAAAGCTAACATAATTTTCAATGGTGAAATCCTAAAAGCCTTCCCTCTGAGATCGGGAACAAGACAAGGATGCCCACTATCACCACTCCTATTTAACATTGTCTTAGAAGTACTTGCACGAGCACTGAGACAAGAAAAGGACATAAAAGGCTTCCAGATTGGAAAAGAAGAAGTAAAAATTTCATTATTTGCAGATGACATGATCCTATACATAGAAAGCCTTGAGAAATCGACAACAAGGCTTCTAGAACCTATAAAGAAGTTCAGTAATGTTGAAGGCTATAAGATCAACGCTCAAAAATCAGTAGCATTTCTGTACATCAATAACCAGCAAACTGAGGAGGAAATCAGGAAAAAAATACCATTTACATTAGTAAACAAAAGAATCAAATACCTAGGAATAAATTTAACTAAAGATGTAAAGGACTTATATACAGAAAACTACACAACATCTGTTAAAAGAAATCAAAGAAGACTTAAATAAATGGAAAAATATTCCCTGTTCATGGATGGGAAGACTAAACATCATCAAGATGTCTATCCTACCAAAACTAATCTAAAGATTTAATGCAATCCCAATAAAAGTCAACACTATATTTTTTAAGGAACTGGAAAAATTAACCACAAAATATATTTGGAGAGGCAAGAGGCCCCGAATTGCCAAAGATATATTGAAAAAGAAAAATGAAGTTGGAGGTATCACATTACCTGACTTTAAAACATACTACAAAGCCACTGTGATCAAAACTGCGTGGTATTGGCACAAGGATAGCCCTACTGACCAATGGAACTGGATTGAGAGTTCTGATATAGATCCTCGCATATACAGTCATCTGATATTTGACAAGGCCACGAAACCCACTCAGTTGGGAGAGAGTGGCCTCTTTAACAAGGGGTGCTTGGAGAACTGGATATACATATCCAAAAGAATGAGAGAAGAATACCATCTCACACCTTATACAAAATCAACTCAAGATGGATCAAAGATCTAAATATAAGAGCCAAAACCATAAAAACCTTGGAAGATAATGTAGGGAAGCATCTACAGGACCTTGTAATAGGAAATGGTTTCATGAACTTCACAGCCAAAGCACGAGCAGCAAGAGAAAAAATTTGATAAATGGGATCTCCTCAAAATTAAAAACTTCTGTATAAGGATGTTATTAAGAAAATAAAAAGGCAACCTTCCCAATGGGAAAAAATATTCGGCAACCATATATCTGATAGGATCCTAATATCCTGCATATATAAAGAAATCCTTCACCTCGAAAATAAAAGTAGAAACAACCCATATAAAAATGGGCAAGTGACCTGAAAAGACACTTCTCCTAGGAAGAAATACAAATGGCTAAAAAGCACATGAAAAATGCTCAACATCACTTGCTATCAGGGAAATGCAAATCAAAACT
>JAKSZT010053980.1:526226-621552 GCA_026826555.1 Tolypeutes matacus
ACCATCCCAGTCCCCTCAGGATTGGGGGAAGAACTATGGACTAGAGTGGACTTGATGGTATTCTCTTGTTCACATATGGTGATTCTAGCAATGCAAGAAATTATAACAATGAGGTGGAGCCAGTGGCCACTTGACACTTTTGGGGTAGGGAGGGGATGAGCAGTTGAAATACAGTAGCTTCTTTGGGAGTTGGAGGTTGTCCTGAGTACTGTTGTGGCAACGGATGTAGGCCATTTTAAATCAGCACACACCACTCAGAACTGAGTGGGAGAGAGTGTGGTCTACAGTGTGAACTGTGGTCTATGGTTGGTGGCAAGGCTCCAGGATGTGTAAGTTCATTGAGGGTGGTGGGCCACACTGTGGGAGATGTTTGTGTGGGATGTGATGGGAGGTGTGGGAGGTGGGCAACATGGGAATCCCAGTGGGTTCCGTGTAATATTTTGGGTAATCTAAGCACCTCTTAAAATATATGTATATATATATATATAGAAACAACATTTTTGTAATCAAATACACATATATGCATATATATTTATATATCATTTTGCAAATGTTTGTATGTATTGTGAGAATTTTGATTTTTACCCATAAAAAAAAAAAGAACTCACAAAGATGAAAAGCCCAGGACTAGATGGCTTCACAGGTGAATTCTACCAACCATTCAAAGATGAATACCGATCTTGCTCAAGCTCTTCCAATAAACTGAACAAGAAAGAATGTTACCAAACTCATTCTATGAAGCCAACATCACCCTAATACCAAAAAACAGACAAAGATACTATGAAAAAAGAATATTACAGACCAATATCTCTTATGAATATAGATGCAAATATCCTCAACAAAATACTTGGAAACCTATCCAAAAACACATTAAAAGAATTATACACCATGATCAAGTGGCTTTTATCACAGGTATGCAAAGGTGCTTCAAGACAATATAATAAATTAGTATAATAAACTACATTGATAAATTGAAGAAGAAAAAAATCACATGATCCCCTCAATTGATGGAGTAAAGGCATTTGGCAAAATATAGCACCCTTTCTTGATAAAAACACTCCAAAAGATAAGAATAGAAGAAAGCTTTCTCAATATGGTAAAGTGCATCTGTGAAAAAGCTACAGCTAGCATTGTACTCAATGATAAAAGAGTGAAAGCTTTCCCATCAACATCAGGAACAATACAAAGATGCCCACTGTCACCATTATTATTCAATATTGTGCTAGAAGTTCTAGCTAGGGCAATTAGGATACATAAAGAAATAAAATACATCCAAATAGGAAAGCAAAAAGTAAAACTCACTATTCACTGCTGACATGATCCTATATTTAGAAAATCCTGAAATCCAGAACAAATCTATTAGAATTAAAAGATGAGTTTGGCAGGATACAAGGTTAATACACAAAAATCAATAGCATTTCTATATATTACTGATGTGTAATCTGAGGAGGAAATTAGAAAAAAATTCCAATTATAATAGAGACTAAAACAATCAAATATTTAGGAATAAATTTAACCAAGACATAAAAAAACCTGTATTCAGAAAACTATGAAATATTACTAAAAGAAACAGAAGAAAATTTAAATTAATGGAAGGACATTTCATGTTCATGGATTGGAAGACTAAATATTACTAAGATGTCAATTCTATCTAGACTGATTTACAGATTCAATGTAATCCCAATAAAAATCCCAAAAGCCTTTTTTGCAGAAATTCTAATTGCCAATAATTAAATTTATTTGGAAGATTAAGGGTCCCCAAATAGCAAAAGATGTCTTAAGAAAAAAGAACAAAGTTGGAGGATACTCACTTCTGACTTGAAATCATATTACTTAGCTACAGTGGTAAAAACAGCATGGAACTCGCATAAGGATGGGCAGATTGACCAATAGAACTAAATCAAGAACTCCCAAATTACCCTCATATCTACAGTCAAGTGATTTTTGACAAGGCTGTTAAGCCCACTCAGCTGGGCCAGAACAGTCTATTCATCAAATGGTGCTGGGAGAACAGGATAGCCATATTGAACAACCACCATAAAATTCCTAGAAGAAAATGTAGGAAAACACCTTCAAGATCTTGTGGTAGGCGGTAGTTTCTTAAACCTTACACCCGAAGCACAAGCAACAAAAGGAAAAATAAATAAATGAGACTTCCTCAAACTTCAACACTTTTGCACTTCAAAGGACTTTGTCAAAAGGGTGAAAAGGCAACTGACTCAATGGGAGAAAATATTTGGCAATCACATATTTGATAAGGGTTTAAAATCCATGATTTATAAGGAGATCATGCAACTCAACAATAAAAAGACAAAGTATCCGATTATAAATGGGCAAAAGACTTGAAAAGACAACTGTACAAAGAAGTACAAATGGTTAAGAAACACATGAAAAAATGTTCAACATCAGTAGCAATTAGGGAAATGCAAATCAAAACTACAATGAGATATCATTTCACACGTATTAGACTGGCCACTACTGAAAAGTCAGAAAACTGTAAATGTTGGAGAAGATGTGGAGAGATAGGAACATTTATTCACTGTTGGTGGTAATGTAGAATGGTACAGCCACTGTGGAGGCCTATTTGGCAGTTCCTAAGGAAGTTGAATATAGACTTGCCATGGGATCTGGCAACACCAGTGCTAGGTATATACCCAGAGTAACTGAGAGCAGTGACATGAATAGATATCTGCACACTGATATTCATAACAGCTTTATTCATGATAACCCAAAGCTGGAAATAACCAGGTGTCCATCACCTGATGAATTGATAAACAAATTATGGAGTGTACACATGATGGAATATTATGCAGTGTTAAGAAGAAATGAAGTGGTGACATAGATGACAACATGGATGTGCCTGGAGGACATTATATTGAGTGAAGCAATCCAAACACAAAAGGACAAATACTGTATGATTACCCATTATGAACTAGATATACTATGTGAAATATAAATATATTATATGAAATATGAATATAGTTAGAATTGCATATAAAAGACCATTTTTCTTTGAAGCTGAACAAATGTAAGTTAATAGTATAAAATGTTAATATCAGACAAAAAAGAACATTGTACTAAGTGAAGGAGATCAGACACAGAGTACTACATATTGTATGATTCCATTTACATATAATGTAAATATAAATCAATTTATAAAGATGAAAGGAGATTTGTGGTTATGTAAGTCTGAGGAAGGAATGCTAAGGGGTGTGGAGTCTTTCTTTTTGGAGTCATGAAATTGTTCTAAAATTTTTGAGATGATGAATTTGCATTGTGATTATACTAAAAGACATTAATTATACACTTAAGATAGAATAGCCAGAAACAGCAGCTACGTGCAATGGGGGAAGCATTGAGTGATTGAGAGGTGAGGAATTTTCTTCTTTGTCTGTTTTTTGTCTATTATTATTATTGAAATAATTAAAATGTTCTAATAATGATTAAAGTGATGAACATACAACTATGTGATTATAGCAAATACCATTGATTGTACACTTTGGATGAATTGTATGTTTATTAATATGTATCAATAAAATTGATTTGTTAAAAATGACAGTCAGTGGCTTAAAACTTGGAGAAATATTTGGTAAAAATCTCTTCTCCTTGAATGACTGCCTGCAATTAATCATCAGCCTAATGAAAATATCAATAAATTCATCCCTTCTGTTTGGAATGTTCTTACTTCTCTCCCTACTCATCTACTATTATATAGATTGAATTTCTAGGCTTATCCTTAGTTATCAGCCCTCTGATAAGTCTTGTATCTTCCTTCCCCTTACAGGACTTCCCTATACTATCCATAACCAAATGTAAATTTAATTCTATGCTAAAATAGTGTCTTATTTGTTTCATATGCTAACTGAATTTGTAATACAATTATGAATTTGTTAGACTTTATATGCCTTCAGGGAAGGATATGCAATTTCTCCCAAAACTGCATGCTCAGTCTTTAAGACAAAGTGTAAGACATCATTAAAACTCAATTATATATCAGACAATATATTAAAAATTGGGTTTTGTTTAACCTGTCATCTCTTCTACTTCCATCTGCCTCTTCACATTTTCTCTTCCAAGCCCCTATGCCAAGTAACCATCATCTAATTCTTAAAATTCATCAATCTCCTTCTTAATTACTTCATTCCTTTCTTCAGTAAAAGACTCATTTAAAAACATAAATATCATATAACTTTCCTGTTTTAAATTATTGAATGGGTTTCTACTAGCATTAGAAGGACTTTTGCATTTACCATGACATTCCAGCCCTGAAATCTACTAGCTGACTGACAACTCCACTCCAGTCCATTTAAATGCCTTTATTAAATACCATGTTTAATACATGTTTTCTTTTTTCTATAATTCAGAGAACCATGTAAATGTGCCCAGGACCCTGAGATAATTATGGTGAGACAAGGACTAAGTAAGGAAAAATGTCCTTTCCAAAATTTATGCTAATTTGTTCCAGTCTCCATTAAGGCTTTATATTCAGATAGGAGATGGAACCCCTGTCCTTGGTGGGGAAATAATTCCCTCATTAACTTTGTATATGGTAGTAATGTGCTTAGAGTTGTGGTGACAACATGTGGTAGAGGTGAGTAAAAGCACAGCTTGATAGTCCAAAGGGGAAACATGTTTTAGGTGAGTTCAATCAATCCAGTGTTAAAGGCACAGAGTTAAGTGTTGTGTACTCTTCAGGGGAGCACAAGAAAGGGTTATGCCAGAGATGCCATGAAAATAATTTATTTTCTTCAATAGTAAACACCTTAAAGTACACATAGATAGAATATATTTTTGCATTTTGGAAAGATATTTGAAATTCTCATCACCACATAATCCCTAATCAATAATTTCCCTCTTTGTAAATAACTATTTTGCAAATTTGATAAGTGGAAGCATATATGGAGTTTTTTTTCACTTCACTTTGGCTGTTCATAGAGAAAAAGAGTGTATTATATACAATAAAATTGTAGGTCCTGTGAAAATTTTTGAAGAACTGGAGAGATAAGCAATAAATGCATGGAATTTTAGTTAGGAAGTGAAGATACTGCAATATTTGAACTTGTGGATGGTCCTTGATGACTACATATAAAGAAGCTAAGTCTATCTTTTAACTGAGTATCAAAGAAAATATACAGGATTGACAATGATAACTAGGATTTGGAGGTCCATGTTAAAACTGAGTATGACCTCCTAGAACAAGGAGGAGCCATGTTAGGATTGTAATTCAGTATAGCATTTCAGTGGGTCCCTGCTTATACTACTGGCCTGCCTAACCTTCTCATGAACACCTGAGTTTTATAAAGATGGAAGAGTAAGAACATAACAATCCTAAGTTTAGTATGTGATCGGTGAAGTTCTGCAAAATGCTATACATTGCTGCAAGATTTTCTACTATTTTAATGAATAATAGATCTATCCCTTGTACTTAATCAGTGTTTGTTATGTAAGAATCACTTTAATCATTAGCTCATTTATCTCTTATAAACTCATAACAATTTGTTAAACCATTTCATAGATGGGTAAATGGAGGTCATTGGGGGGGTTTGGAATAAACAAACCCTAGTCATGGTTTAAAAAGTGTCAGATCACAGATGTTGCTTCCATTGTGATGAGTTTGTAGATTTATATTTCATATACGAAATAGGAAATTAAAGGAGCAGAGTGATTTTGCTATGATTTCTGAAGTGCAAGTTTTTAAATCGCCATCTGTAAATCATAAATACCAGTTTTTCATGTAATAGCCAGATTATACAATACCACAACACATATGATATTGCCTTATATAAAGTTAATAAAGTTACATATGTTACATAAGTTACATAATGAAACTTTATGTAATCAGTTTGTGAATGTTTATGCAAGTACACCTTATATATAGATAGCAGGTCAGCATGCAAAATGATCTAACAGGAATCACAAACATTGTTTGAGCTTTCCACACAGCTCCTCCATTCCTCAGTTCTGTCCTCCAAACCATCTTACTCTGACTTTGGTGGAAATAGCCCTGTCTGAATTTGAATGTCTGTGATGTTTTAGGAAGTAGTGACCTTCAAAGATGTAGCTATAGTATTCAATCAGGAAGAGTGAAGCATGATGGACACATCCCAGAGATATATATTCAGAGAGGTGATGCTAGATACTATCAATAAATTTGTTTCCATTGGTGAGTCTCACAAAATTTATTATTTATTTATTAAGTATCTTTATTCCTATCCATATAACTGTCATTTTGTCAAATCTATATCATATATCCTTTATCAAGTCAACAAGTATCTAGAAGATCTTCCTCATATGCTACTCTAATCTCTACCTTTATCCTTTCATAACACTTAAAACTATCTGGAAGAAATTTGCTCACTTTTTATTTATTGTGTCAAACCAGTGGAATCTTAACTTCCTGACTAAAATTCCAGGCAATTGCTACTCAATCTAAAATACTAAGAACTGTGCTGAGAACTCAATTCATCTTATTTAAATGGATATATAAGTTGATTAAATACTATGTAAATAATTACTATGCTTTAGGGGCAATGTTTATATTTCATCACACAGGAGAAAAATAACAGGCATACATATTTTCATATATAAGTAAAATTAATTTTAGTGGACTTAATGTTTTAGGATTCTGTTTAAAAATGTTATACTACCACTATGGAAACAATTTCTCCTTTCTTGGAAAGTGTGAAGATACTGCAGTATTTGAACTTGTGCATGGTCTTCAATGACTACAGATCTTTACTGTCTTATGCAAACAGTCAAGCATCCCTTACTGTTGAAATATTGTCAATATCCTGTATTTTTGCGTGCTTCCCTGTGCTGACCTTTAATGTTTAATTTATTCTTCTTCATAGGCTGTCCTGAATTTGACGACAATGTGCTGTTATAAGCACATAATACAAATCTATTGTATCTCTTTCCCATAAACAGGGTATCAACTCTGTAAATCAGATGTAATTTACCAGTTGGAGCAAGGAGGGGAACTGTGGAATGAACTGTTAGGATTTCACCAAGACCAAAGACAAGGTGAACCCCAGGAACCTGTGCTTTTGTATAGGAATGGTTTGGAGGGAAATTAGTAAATCCTCAGAAATATCAACAGAAATTTTCCATAAGTGAATGCTATTCTCTTAAATGTTGGTAAGGAAAAAGGGCAAGTTATCCTCAAATTATGTCATTATTCCTCACATGTATTAATCTCTATTATAGTACCCATCTATCATTGTCTTTAGCTTTAGGCAAAGGAATATTAATATACTTATTGCAGCTAATTTTTCACACAATGTTTTTTCCATGGTCCTCTGCTTTGAAGATTATCCTCATTTTAACTCCACAATATTCTACCTTAATTATAAGTATACTTAATTTTGCATTCTTTCACTATCTAATTGACAATATTTGAAACTTATCACATCAGCATTGGGGTTTTTCAAGTGTGTCATTCTGTTAATGTTGCTCTAGCAATGTGGTTTATATTTCCTAATCATTTCAGGCAGGGATTATTACCTTGGAAAACAAGAAAATATGTCCTTGCAACATATCTACAGGAGAGACACATCCATTACCTTGTCAAGGGTAAGTTTCATGGGTATGAACCCTGGTCATCCAAATAGATACCTGGGAAATGAATAAGTAAGAAATTCAGAACAATCACCTTACTGTAATTAAAGGATTGATTAAGCACAGTTCCAGCAAAAAGTTTTGGAAAGTTTAAATTGAGGGTAATATTAATTTGACCTCAAAACCATAACAGGAGGTCTTATGAAAGGACAATTGCATAAACATGGACATATCCTTAGTCTTTGTAATATAATGATGTTTTCAAAACTAATTAAATTGCTCTGAAATTGAGATGCTACAAAAAAGAAAATATGTTCATGCAAGAGAATAACACACCATGTTAATGTAAACAGCATGTGAATTTTTTTTTCACTGGAGAGCACTGAATAATTAGTCTAGAATTCATACATAGAGAACTGACTTCATGAATAGTTGAGTGATCCTTTAACAATCTCTCTTCTCCTTCCCAAGAACAGAGTTCTCACACTCTTGAGGATCCCTTTGAATGTAATGACTTGGGAGAAGATTTCATTCAGTCATACAATACCTCAGTATGTGCTTCCTTGTGTGTGTATGAAATCCTAAATCAGAGAACAATTTTATGAAGTCATCAGTAATGAGCCATCCTTCAATCAATGTAAGCAAATTCACACTGAAATATAATCATATCACTGTAATTAATGTGTGAAATCCTTCTTTCTTAGTTCTAGCTTTAAAGTACAAAAGAGAACTCATACTGGAGAGAAATTATTAATGTCACCAATGTGGAAAAACCTTCAGGGAAAAAATTAGGCCCTTAGACAACATGAAAGAATTCACACTGGAGAGAAACTTTATGAATGCTATCTATGTCAAAAAGCCTTCAGTCAAAGTTTGACCCTTAGACAACATGAGAGAATTCACACTGGAGAGAAATTATGAATGCCATCTATGTGGGAAATCCTTTGGTTAAAGTTTTTACCTTAGAAAACACGAGAATACTCACACTTAGAGAGAAAACATATAAATGTCATCTATGTGAGAAAGACTGTAGTCAATATTCTACCTTTAGAGTACACGAAAGAACTCACACTAAAAATGTAATGAATACAGAAGTCTTCAAGCACAGATATATTGTTTAAACAAATGATAGCATCTATATAGGAGTATAATTCTATGTCAACATAATCAATGGAAAATACCTTTATTAGTAATTCAACCTTAAAAGTATGAGTGAATTACACTTGGAAGAACCCTATGTCTATAGTGATCTGGATATATAAAGAAATTTTACACCTTGAAAATAAAAAGACAAATAACCCATTTTAAAAATGGGCAAGACTTGAATAGACATGATTCCAAAGAAGAAATACAAATGGCTAAAAAGCACATGAAAAGATGCTCAATATCACTAGCTATTAGGGAAATGCAAATCAAAACTACACTGTGATATCATCTTACACCCTTTAGACTGACAACTATTAAAAAAAACAGAGGACTACAAGTGTTTGAGAGGATGTGGAAGAAAAAGAACACTTATCTACTCCTGGAAGGAATGTAGAATGGCGTAGCCATTGTGGACAGCATTTTGGCAGTTTCTCAGGAAGCTAAATATAAAACTGCTATCCCACTGCTGGGTATATACCCAAAAGAATTGAAAGTAGGCACACGAATAGATATATGCACACCAATGTTCAGAGTGCCATTATTCATTACAGCAAAAAGTTGGAAGCAGCCTAAATGTCCATCAAGAGATGAATGGATAAGCAAACTGTGGTATATACATACATTCAGCTGTAAGAATGAATGCAGTATTAACACATAGGATAACATGGATGAATCTTGAAGAACTTACATGGAGTGAAGTAAGCCAGGCACTAAAGGACAAATATTACATGACCTCACTGATATGAATTAAGCAAATTGAGCAGATTCACAGAGCCAGTGTATGGAAAAAAGGTTTACAAGAGACAGAAAGGGAGTAGAGGGTGGTGAACTGATGTCCATTAGGGTAAAATTTATGATAAGGTGGAAGAGTGTAGCTGTGCAGTGGATGAGCATGACAGTGGTGCAGTGATTGGGTTTGGTAGAACTGGTCTTTGAGGGAAAGTACAGTTGGGGGTTGGGTTGGACCATCCATGGAACTGGGAGGAAGTTTGGAGGAAGGAGCAGGGGAATTCTGGGGATTCACAGGTCTCTGGTTAAACTACAATGTTGGGAATATTCTTATGGCACATATGACAGAGGTGGGATACTGGTGTAAGATGTTGGCTGTGGGGGATATATGGGACAGGTGCATCTGGGGCAGGTTTCTATAGAATATGTAAGTGTTCATTTTTTCATAGTATGTTATACCAGTGGATGGTGACCCACAGATATAGACCACTTCAAATTTCATCAAAACCTATAAAAGTGTATGATAAAAAATCTAAATCATAATGTAAACCATTGACCATTGTTAGTAGCACTGCTTCAATATTTCTACATCAATTATAACAAATATAACACCTGAATGTAAAATGTTATTAATAGGGGAGAGGGAAAAGGGGGGAGCACATTGTGTATATGGGAATCCTATTATTCTCTACGTGGCTTTTCTGTATCCTAAAGCTTCTTTGAAGATAAAATATACATGCATTTAATTCATGAGATGTGTTCACAATTACATAACCTACCCTTAGAAGACCTAGTTCTTTGGATTTCCAACATTTAATGTTTAAGAATGATTCTTCTAATACCAAGAAAGCTTGGCCAGAAAAAGAAAAAACAGGATAATGTTGTGTCCTAGGAGACCAGGGGAGGATGGAATGTAGAGGAAATTTTTGACAAATCATGTAAGATGAAAAAGCATTCAGTGGATGCAGAGATATTTAAAAACTTGACTATCCACAGTAGTGAACTTAAGGTGGGGAGATGTAAATTTAACTGGAGGATGTTAAGATAGAAACTTAAATTCTCTTCTCTAAATAAGTTTTGTCAAACTGCCCAAGAAAGAGAAGTAAATGGGGAAAATATACATAGACCAATAAGATTTAGAGTTTTAAGAATGTTTTTGTCAGAGGGAAAAATGTACGAAAATTTGCAGTACTTATAAAATGGGAATTGAATGAGTCTGGTTCACATCTGATTTTATGGAGTACTCAACAGAAGAGAGTTCTGCCAACTAGATTCTGAGGAAGGTTCCACAGGAAAGAAGTACTTTCTCTTCTCCTAAAGCTTAAACTACCCAATGTCTTCTTCTCTAGTCAAATGCCTACTGTAATTTTCTTATATTTATAAAAGGAAAAATAGTTGATAACTCTAATCAGAACTACATTCCAGTTTATACACCCTGAATAAATGTATACTTAACCTATTCAGGATTTGCTCAATTTCATTGGATTTACCAGACTCAATTTTAAGCCCTCATAAAATGGAGAATAAAGAGATATTTCCTATCATGTCAGGTCATTTAAAAATATTTTTATTCATTCAATAAATAGTTTTCAAAGATTTCTTTGAACCAGGACATTTCTAACTCCTGCAGATATGGCAGAATACCAGACACATAATCTATGGATGGAGAACTAAAACTGTATGGAGAAAACTTGGAAATGAAAACAAAGGGAAATGGCCCAATATGAAATTTTGATATGGCTATAAATGACGTGACAAAATATAACATATTATTAAGTTGGAGAAATGAAGAGGGTTTTGAATGTGTAGAGTCCACATAGTACTCTCCAGGACAGGTTAAAGATCCTTACTGTCAGTAGGAAAATGGGAAGTCAATTTTACACCAAAGTTTTCTTTCTGTAGAGGGTGAATAAATTATAATTTAAGGGCCATGAAAAATGTGCTTAATAATTTTATTTCCTTCTCATTCAGAATTGAAAGTTACAATTGATTGGGATTCAAGTTTTTTAATAATTCTCTAAATTTAGTTTTATTTTGCATAACTATAGTTGCAGATATTTACTAGAAACAATAAGTGTGAGTAAAATAAGACTTTGGGGGGGGGGGCTGTAAATTACTTATTTCTTTGTAAGGATTGTATTTCCAGTCCCTAAAATACATATGCTTTTTGCTGTCTTCCTCCAACATTTCAACCACCGAAAACAAAGATTCAAAAATACACAATGGACAATAATTTTATTTTATAATATTTTGATATATGAGTATCATCTTTGGAGAAATGAGTAATCAGATATTTTGCTCATTTTTAGTTGAATTGTTTGTTGATAAGCTGTAAGAATTATTTATATAATCTGGATATTAAACCTATTTTATTTTTCTAAAACCTACTGGGAGCAATATACCAGAAAGGGGTAGCTTTTATAAAGGGAATTTATTAGGTTAAAAGCTTACAGTTAGGAGGCTGTGAAAATGTCATTATAAAGGCATCATCAGAGATGCTGTCTTACTGAAGGCCAACTGCTGGTGATCCTGCACTCCTGCCATGTGACAAGACACAATGGCAGTTTTGCCAGTCTGAGTCTCTGGATTGCTGTAGGCTTAATTTCTCCCCAAGCTCAGCTATGGATGCTCTAATATATGGTTCATCTCTCCCCTCTCCTCTGGGCCACTTCTCTTTGAGCCTTGGTGCTGTGTTGATTCCAGTCTCTGGGACCTGGAAACTGTCTCTCAGTCTCTTTGGATTTTTTTGTCTCTGACACCTTTTCCAGCATTTATCTGTGCTTTCAGTCTTAAAAAGTACTCCAGCAAGAGGACCAAGACCCACACTGGGTTATGCCTCACTGAAGTAATCTTATCCAAGGCCCCCAAAATGAATTCATTCTAATCAAAAGGTTCTGCATCCACAGAAATTGATAGGTCCAAGAACATGATCCTTTCTGGGATCCACAAAAATCTTCAGACTGTCACCTCCCACCTTCTAGATCCTGACCAGATATATTCTTTGATATGCAAAATGCATTAAATCCATCACAGTATTTCAAAAGCCTTATGTCATTTCAGCAACAATGTTAAGTAAAAAATTCCCTAACATTCAGTTATAGACTTGCCATCCATTTTGGCAAAAAATTCCTCTCTGGCTGTAGACCTGTGAAATTTAGAAAACAAGTTATCAGCTTCCAATATATAGAGACCATCACAAGATAAGCTTTTCAATTACCATAGGGATAAATTGGGGGAAAAGCAGTAGTAATGTATCCCAAACAATCCAAAAACCTGCAGGGCATACTTCTTTAAATTTCAAAGTTTGAGAGTAAACTGTAGAATGATGCTCTCTTCTCCTTGGGTCCTTACAGGCCCTATGCCCTCTGAGCAGTGGGTAGTGATCCAAATCTCCCCAGCCTCCAAATGTGTGTGCTATACCCTCTCTAAAGCCTGAGGTTGCAGCACTCTCCCTGAACTACAATGCAGAAGACCCACTCTCTTCAAATGCTGTGACAGACTCACACATTCTGCAAACATGGGTAGGGTCCCTCTCTTGGACTGAGAAGATCCAGACCTCAGCTTCCATGGTTTTGCCCTTGAAGTCATTTTTCCTTCAGTCTCTCCTTTTTCTGTCCCTTTTAGTTCCAGCTGACAGTGGTTCATTCATACAGATCTCACAAAAATCTTGTTGGTTTATCATTCAGGAAACAGGTTTTTAAGCCATCAGATGGTAAGACTTTCCACAAAACCTTCCTGCATTTCCAATCCTAACTTGCACTAAAAAGACTGGCTCATTCCATGTTCAGTTAAATCCTCATGTGTGGCTCTATTCTCTGGAGACTCATTTTCTGGAATCTTGTATTTTCCAAACCATCAATTTCCAGTTTCTTTGTGCCCAGGATTTCAGTTCTCTGCTTATCCCTTTTATCTTGTATTTTGTTATAAGTTGCAAGAAGAAGCTAGGTTGCACATTCTACATTTAGTTTGGAAATCTCCCCAACTAAATATCCACAATCAATACTTTCAAATTCTGCCCTCTATCTAATATCAGGAGTCAATTTTGTCAAGTTCTCAGCCACTTGAAAGCAAAGACCACCTTCCTTCTAGTTTGCAATGACACAGCCACAATTTCTTTCTAAGGCCTCATCAAAAGTAACTTTAGTGTCCATATTTCTGCTAACCATCTCTTTAAAGCAACCAAGACATTTTCTATCAAGCTTCACATAAGTTTTCCAAAATCTACCCCTTACCTATTTATAAAACTTTTCAAACATTTTTGATATTTGCATAGCAGTGGCACCCCACTTCTAGTAACAAATTCTGTTTGTTAAGAGCTGCTGGGAATGATATTCCAGAAATGGACTGGCATTTAAAGTGGAAATTTATTAGCATAAAAGGTTATAGTTCTGAGGCTATGAAAATGTCCATATCAGGCATCACCAGAGATGCTTTCTCACCAATGGCGAGCTGTTGCTGATTCTGGACTCCTGCCAAGTGGCCAAACACATGAAGGCAGTTGCTTCTTTTCTGATTCTCATTGCTTCAGTTTTTGACTGCTCCACCTGTGGCTTTCTCTATCCCAAGTTGCTCTCTGGTATCCTGGGTTCCTTCTCTCCATCTCTGCAGTTTTTTCTTGTGTGTCTGCTGCTTTTAGTCCTCTGTAAAGGACTCCAGTGAGAGGATCAAGACATGCACTGGGGCATGTAATCTAATTAAGGGCCCCAAAGAAGTAATCCAATCAAGAATTCTGGCCCAAAATAGGTTTACATGTACAAGAATGAATTAGTTCTAACAACATCACCTTTTCTGGGATGCACAAAAAGCTTCAAGCTGTCACAGTGCTGGATTTTGTCAAATGTCTTTTCTGAATCTATTGAGATAATCATGCAGTTTTCTCCCTTCATTCTATTTATATAGTGCATTACATTGATTGAGTTTTGTATGTTGAATAACCCCTGAACTCCTGGTTCAATATCACTTTGTGATAAATATTTTTAATATGCTATTGGATTCAGTTGCTAGTATTTCAAAAAGAATTTTTGCCATTATATTTGTAAGGGAAATTGGTCTGTGATTTCCTTTTCTTGTGATGAATTCACCAGGCTTTGGTAACAGAATAATGTGGTCCTCAGAATGAATTAGGAAGTGTTCCATCCTCCTGAAATTTTGGGAAGAGTTTGAAAAGTATTTGTATCAATCTTCTTTAGCGTTTGGTAGAATTCACCTGTGAAGCTGTCTGGTCCTACACTTATCCATTGTGGAAGGATTTTTTGATTATTGACTTAAGCTCTGTACTTGTTAAAGGTTTATTGATGTTTTCCATTTCTGCTTGAGTTAATTTAGGTAATTGATGTGTTTCTATGAATGTTTCCATTTATTCCTCATAATTTAGTTTTTTGGTGTTGTTCATAATATTCTCTTACAATCCTTGTGATTTTGTAAAGTCAGCAGTAAATTGTCATTTTGTATTTTAGTTATTTGAATATGTATTAGTCAGCCAAATGGATGCTGATGCAAAGTACCAGAAATTTGTTGGCTTTTATAAAGGGTATTTATTTTTGGTAAAAGCTTACAGTTACAAGGCCATAAAGAGTCCAATTTAAGGTTGATTTCTCATCCAAAGTCATTTGCCATGTGTTGAAGCAAAATGGCAGGCGACGTCAGTGAGTGTTCAGCCTTCCTCTTTCCTCTTCAAGATCCATGGACCCAGCTTCTTCCAATCTCAGCTGTAGGCTGGAAAGCTCATTTCTTTCTGGGATTTTTCAGCTGCTCAGGGTTCTGGTACATTCAGCTGCAAACTATCAGGTGAATGGCTAAGCTCTCCCCAGGGCTTCAGCATCAAATCTAAGTTCTCACATCTGTGGTATCTTATGTGTCTTGTTATATATACCTTCTTGAGTGAGTGCCCACTTTTATAGCCCACTAAGGGGGAAGGGACTCAACCCTGAGTTACAGCCTACTGAAGTCATCAAATCAAAGCCCTAATCTTAACATAATTTAATCAGACATCTCAGCTGATTCTAATACAACAAAGAGTATCAAACCAGAGGAATAGATTAGTTTACAATCTCCTTTTGGGGTTCATAGATAACCTCAAACTGCCATAGCATATTTTCTCTTTGTCAGACTAGTAAAATATTTGCTAATCCATTGATTTTTTTCAAAGTATAGTACTCATTTGTTTTTTTCTCTCAATTGTTTTTCTATCACCTATTTCTTTTTTTTTTTTTTAAAGATTTTATTTATTTATTCATCCATCCCCCCCCTGCTGCCTGTGCTCGCTGGGTCAGCCAACCACACCGTGCGGGCGGGCCCGCCCCCACCAGGAGGCCCCGGGAACCGAACCCGGGGCCCCCCATATGGCAAACGGGAGCCCCACTGATTGAGCCACAGCCGCTTCCCACCTATTTATTTTTTAATACTTTTTGTAATTAAAAAATACTTTGGATTACATAAATGTTACATAAAAAATATAGGTAATTCCCATATGCTCTACTCCCAATGCCACCCACACTTTCCCACTTTAACAACATCCTTCATTAGTGTGGTACATTTCTTACAATTGATGAACACACATTGGAGCATTGCCACTAAGTGTGGGTTATAGTTTATATTATAGCTTATATTCTGTCCCATGCAATTTTGAAAGTTATGACAAAATATATAATGGTCTGTATCCATCATTGCAACATCATTCAGGACAATTCCAATGTCCTGAAAATGCCCCTATATTTCAACTGTTTTTCCCTCTCCCTCTCCTCAGAACCTCTGTTGGCCCCTGACTCAACATCAATGATAAAAGTTCTTCCATTGCTAGAATGACAATAAGTCTATAGTAGAATAACCAGAGGTCTACTCTAGTTCATTGTTCATTCCCCAATCCTGGGGATGCTGGGGTGGTGATGCCCACTCTGCCTCTAACTGAGAGGGGGCTTAGACCCCATAGGGCTGATGGATGGACTAACTTGCTTATGATTGCAGATGCTCTCTGTTCCTTGGTATGGGCATTGTCTATCATCATCTCCTTGTTAGTTGTCCTGGGCAAGTCCAATGAACTGGAGAATAGGTTTTGCAACTCTATTGAGATCAGAGCCTAACTGACACATCAACTACCAAAAGATTTAAGTCCCTTGGACATTCACCTATCAAGTCTAGTACTAACTGTTGGTTCAAACAGAAGGTACAGAAGAGCCATGTGTAGGGAAACCACAAATGAGTCCAACTCTGTCACACTGGGGAGTGTAGATTACAAAGTAGGACCCACTGGCAGGGTACCAAACTTCTTAGAAGTCTTCCCTGCCTATAGTGTCTGAATGTCTCTAGAACCCTCAGGATCCCTGCTTTTTGAGGCAAAATTTACTATGGCAGTCAATGAGATCCTGCTAAGATGTGCTTGATTGTAACCTCTGGAATGACCTCACAACTCACTTTGAAATCTCTTAGCCATAAACACTCATTTGTATTTCTACTTTCTCCCTTTTGGTCAATGTCTTTTGCTGAGTGCATGGCTAATTAGTGCTTGGTAATCATTGCCAGGGAGTCTTAGCCCCAGGAGTCATGTCCCACACTGGGGGGAAGGTAATACATTTATATGCTGAGTTTGGCTTAGAAAGAGGCCACATCTGAGCAACAAGATGACTTTCAGGAAGTAACTCTTAGGAATCATAGAATACTAGGCTAAGTTTCAAATTCAAAAGAAAAGTTTCATAAGTACAGACATCAATATCAAGGGCCTGTTGTGATGGTCCATACTTCTTCATTAGGCACTGTCCCTGTACTCAGGTTCCTGTTGCTGTCCCATTAGAGAATGTGGCAGAGCTCACTAGGATGGGAATCTGGTATTCTTTTGATTAGTGTATGGATCTCCCCAACCATGACAATGCCCCATTAACACTTGAACAAATCTGCATGCCTTAGAGGGATGTTCGAAGTGAACCCCCTCCCATGCACCCCCAATCACTGACACCACACACCAATGATATTCCCTGTGACAGTTGTGACACTTATGTGATCCAAAACTTTTTAAAAAATGAAACCAACAAAATAATCAACTAAAATTCATGAGAAGATGAAGTAATGATAGTTTAAAAATAACAAATAAAATACAAAAAATTGGAAAAAATGTAAATAATTTAAAAATAAAAAAATATTTTTGACATCTTGCCTTTTATCACTGTAAGATCTTTTGTCTTGTATGTACATTGACAATTTCTTCTGTATATTTCCCCAGTGTTTTTTTCCCCAACTTTATCTTCAAAGAAGCTTTAGGTTACAGGAAAGTTATGTGCAGAATAGAGGGGATTCCCATATACACAACATCCTCCCCCCTTTCCCCTCTCCCCTATTACTAACATTTTACATGTGGATGGTACATTTGTTTACAATTGATTTACAATTTTTGAAGCATTGTTACTAAACATGGCCAATGATTTACCTTATGGTTTACATTTTGGAGAGTACACTTTTATAGATTTTGACAAAATTTAAAATGGCCTGTATCCATTATTTCAAAATCATGCAGAACAATTACAATGCCTTATATTCCATTTATTCTCTTCTTCCCTCCTCTCTCCTTGGGACCTATGGTGACTACTAAGTTTCACTTTTTGAAGAATTAGATTCATAGTTACTTCCAATAATATGGAAGGCTTGACATATTTGTCTGTTTTCTTTTATTAGTCTCTGCCTATGTCCTCAAGAGACTCTTGTCCCTCTATTTGAGAAGGTAGCAGGACTCCTCAGGAAGGGAGTTTAATAGTTTCTTGGTTAATATGTGGGTCGACACCCACTGATATAACACACTATGACAAGATGAACACTTACATATTCCATAGAAGCCTGTCCCAGGTGTGCCCTGTTCTGTATGACCCACCACATCCAATACCCTATACCAGTAACCTTCCCATGCCATATTGCACAAAGTACATGTTCAACATTGTAGTTTTAACCACAGACCTGCAAATCCTCAGAGTTTACCAGCTTTTTCCGTGACCCACCCACTGTTCAATTGATAGTCCAAACCCACCCACCTACCCTACACTCTTCACAGACCAGCACCACTGAAATCAATAGCATCACTGCACAACTGACATACCCATCTACTCCACAACTATACCCTTCCACCTTATCATAAATTTTGCCCATATGGGCATTGGCTCACAGCCCTCTACTCCCTTTCTGTCTTCTGGAAACCTATCTTCCAGACTTTAGCTCTATGAGTCTCCTCAATTTGCTTAATTCATATCAGTGAGCTAATGTAATACTTGTCCTTCAGTGCCTGGCTTGCTTCACTAAAAATAAAGTCTTCAAGATTCATTCATGTTATCCCATGTGTTAATAGTGTATTCCTTCTTACAGCTGAGTAATATTCCATTGCATGCATATACACAGTTTTTTATCCATTCATCTGTTGATGGACATTCGGGTTGTTTCTAACTATTGGCATCAGTGAATAATGCTGCTATGAACATTGGTGTGCATATATCTCTTCATATCCCTGCTTTCAATTCTTCTGTGTATATAACCAGCAATGGGATTGCTGGATCATATGGCAGTTCTATAGCTAGTTTCCTGAGGAACCGCCAAACTGTTCTCCACAATGACTGCACCATTCTACACTCCCACCAGCAGTGAATAAGTGTTCCTTTTCCCCCACATCCTTTCCAACACTTGTAGTGTTCTTTTTTCTAATAGCCACCAGTCTAATGGGTTTAAGATGATATCGCATTTTAGTTTTGATTTGCATTTCCCTAATAGCTAGTGATGTTGAGCATCTTTTCATGTGCTTTTTAACCATTTGTATTTCTTCTTTAGAGAAGTGTCTGTTCAAATCACTTGCCAATTATTGAAATGGGTTGTTTGTCTTTTTATTTTTGAGATGTAGGATTTCTTTATATATGCTGGATATTAAGCCCCTATCAGATAGATGGTTACCAAATACTTTCTCCCATTTAGTCATCTACCTTTTCAGTTTTTTAGCAGACTTTTTTGAGTTGCAAAAGTTTTTAATATTGAAGAGGTCCCATTTATCTAATTTTTCTTTCATTGCTAGTGCTTTGGCTATAAAATTCTTGAAACTATTTCCTATGACAAGATCTTGTAGATGCTTTCCTACATTTTCTTCCAAGATCATTATGTTCTTAGTGCTTATATTTTGATGTTTGAACCATCTTGAGTTAATTTTTGTAATGGTGTTCCTCTCTCATTCGTTTGGATATGGATATCCAGTTCTCAAAACACCATTTGTTAAAGGGGCCATTCTCTCCCATTTGAGTTGGCTTGGTGGCCTTGTCAAATATCGGTTGATCATATATGTGAGGATCTATATCAGAACTCTCTGTTCTGTTCCATTGGTCAGCATGTCTATCCTTGTGCCAATACCATGCAGTTTTGACCACTGTAGCTTTGCACTATGTTCATAGTCAGGTAATGTGATTCCTCTCATTTCATTTTTCTTTTTCAATACATCTTTGTCTATTCAGGGTCTTTTGCCCTTCAAAATTAATTTCATACATAGCTTTACCAATTCGGTGAAAAATGCTGTTGTAATTGTTTTGGGACTGTGTTAAATCTGTAAGTCAGTTTGGGTAGGATAGACATCTTAATGATGTTTAGTCTTCTTATGCATGAGCAGGGAATATTCTACCATTTCTTTAGGTCTTCTTTGATTTCCTTTAACAATGTTGTGTATTTTCTGCATACAAGTCGTTTACATATTAAACTCATTCCTAGGTATTTGATTATTTTAGTTGCTATTGTAAATGGGATTTTGTTTTGATTTCTACTCAGTTTGCTCATTATTGTGTACAGGAATACTACTGATTTTTGTACATTAATATTATAACCTGCCACTTTACTGAATTCATTTATAAGCTCTAGAAGCTTTTTCAGATTTCTCAGTGCTTTCTATGCATAGGATCATGTCATCTGCAAATATTGAAATTTTTAGTTCTTCTTTTCAATTTGGATGCATTTTATATCTTTTTCTTGCCTAAGTGCTTGAGCAAGTACTTCTAACACAATGTTAAATAAGAGCAGTGACAGTGAGCATCCTTATCTTGTTCAAGATTTTAGAGGGAAAGCTTTTAGCATTTCACCATTGAATATGATGTTATCTATGGGTTTTTCATATATACCCTTTATCATGTTGTGGAAGTTTCCTTCTATTCCTATCTTTTCAATATTTCTTAAAACGAAAGGGTGCTGTATTTTGTCAAATAAATTTTCTGCATCTATAAAGATGATCATGTGATTTTTTTCTTTTGATCTCTTAATGTGGTGTATTACATTGTTTTATTTTCTTATGGTGAACCATCTTTGAATACCAGGGATGAAACCCACATGGTTATGGTGTGTAATTCATTTGAAATGTTATTGAATACGATTAGCAAGTATTTTGTTGAGGATTTTACATCTAGTTTCATTAGAGGGATTGGTCTACAGTTTTCCTTTCTTTAGCATCTTTGTGTAGCTTTGGTGTTAGCATGATGTTGGCATCATAGAATGAGTTAGGAAATGTGACCTCCACTTCTATTTTTTGGAAGAGTTTAAGCAGTATTGGTATCAGTTCTTTCTGGAATATTTGTTAGAATTCACCTGTGAAGGCATCTGGTCCTGGGCTCTCTTTAGTTGGGAGATTTTTTTAATGATGAATTCAATCTTGCTACTTGTGATTGGTCTGCTGAGTTGTTTTTTCTTTCATCAATATAGGCTGCATGTGTGTTTCTAGGAATTTGTCCATTTCCTTTAAGTTATTCATCTTATGGGCATACAATTTTTCAAAGTATCCTCTTATGAAACTCTATTTCTGTAGCATTAGTGGTGATAACCCCTTCCTCATTTCTTATTTTGTGTATTTGCATCTTCTCTCTTTTTTTCTTTGTTAGTCTAGCTAAGGGTTGGTCAATTTTATTAGTCTTCTCAAAGAACCAGCTTTTGGTTTTATTTTTTCTAGTGTTTTTTTATTTTCAATTTCATTCAGATCTGCTCTCATCTGTATTATTTCCTTCTTTCTAATTGTTTTGGGATTAGTTTGTTGTTCTTTTTCTAATTCCTCCAAGTGTACAGTTAGGTCTTTGAGTTTTGCTATCTCTTCTTTTGTAATATAGGCATTTATGGCTTTGAATTTCCCTCTTAGCACTTCTTTTGCTCTATCCCATAGGTTTTGATAAGTTGTGTTGCATTTTCATTCGTTTCAAGGTAGTCACTGATTTTTTTTGCAATTTCCTCCTTGACCCACTGATTTTCTAAGAGATTTTTGTTTAACTTCCATATCTTTGTGTTTAATCTGGTTCTCTGTCCCTTGCTGATTTCCAGCTTCTTTCTATTGTGGTCAGAGAAATTACATTGTATGGTTTCAATCTTGCTGAATTCATTGGGAATTAGTTCTGTGGCCTAACATGTGGTCTATCTTGGAGAATGATCCATGTGCTCTCGAGGAGAAGGTATATCTCACTGCATTGGAGTATAATGTTCTGTGTCTATTAGGTCCAGATTCTCTAGCGTATTTTTCAAGGTCTCTGTTTCTTTATTAATCCTCTGTTGAGATATTCTTCTAATGGTGATGATGGTTTATTAAAGCCCCCACTATAATTGTAGATCTATTTCTCCACTTCATTTTTCCAATGTTTGCCTCATGCAAATAAATATTTATGATTGTTCTTTTTCTTGACAGATTACCCCATTTATTAATATATAGTGGCCTTCTTTGTCTCTTGCAATAATTTTGCATTTAAAGTTTATTTTGTCTGATATTATTATAGCTCTTCCTTCCCTTTTTTGCTTATTGTTTGCATGCAAAATTATTTTTCAACCATTCACTTTCAGCCTCCTTGCTTTCCTGGAACTAAGTTCTGTTTCTTGTAGACAGCATATTGATGGATCATATTTCCTTATTCATTCTGCCATTCTGTGACTTTTTTTTTTTTTTTAAGATTTATTTATTTACTTTATCCATTTTAAACTCCCCCTTCCCCATTTTGCTGTTTTGTGTCTATTCGCTGGGCATTTCTCTGTGTCTGTTTCCTGCCATCTCTTCTCATCCTTCTCCTCCAGTCTTCACCAGAATTCGATCCTGGAGTCCTCCAATGTAGGAGAGAGGTGTTCTGCCACCTACGCCACCTCGGTTCCTGGTTTTCAGAGCTTTCGGAGCATCTCGTCTTGACTCTCCCCTCTTACGTCATCATCTTGCTGCATGGCTCCCAGAGCCTGGCGGCTCACCAGCACACAGAACCTGACAGCCCATGTGCCTTCTATATATATTTTTTTCTACTGGGAGGTCCTGGGGATCGATCCCAGGTCCCTCCATATGGCAGACAGGTACCCAACCATTTGAGCCACATCCGCCCCCCATTCTGTAACTTTTGATTCGAGAATTTAATCCATGAACATTCAATTTCATCATTTTCAGCAAATTACTTCCATGAGCCATATTTTCTTTAATTTTATATATGCCATCTAAATTTTTCTTTCTCTTTTTATCTTTTTAGTTATTCATACACTCTCCTCCAACTGTCTCTTCTGTTTTTTCCTTTTAATGTGCAGAATTCCCTTTAGTATTTCTTGAAGGGCAGGTTTCTTAGTGGCACAGTCTCTTAATTTCTGTTTGTCTGCGAATATTTTGAACTCTCCATCATTTTTGAATACCAGGTTTGTTGGATAGAGAATTTTTGGTTGGAAGATTTTTTCTTTTGGCACCTTAACTATGTCATACCACTGCCTTCTTGCCTCCCTGGTTTCACATGAGAAATAAGCACTTAATCTTTTCAAGGTTTCCTTGTATGTGATGGATCTCTTTTCTCTTGCTGCTTTCAGTATTCTGTTTATCTTGAGCATTGGACAATTTGACAAATATATATCTTGTCATAGGTCTATTAGGATTTATGCTGTTTGGGGTGTGCTGCACTTCCTGGACTTGTACATACATATTCCTCAAAGAGTTGGGAAATCTTCATCCATTATTTCCTCCAACACTCTTTTATTTTTTAAAACCAATTTATGAAGTATATCATTCATACATGAACATACATAAACAATAAGTGTTCAGTACACATTGTGAACTTGCAAAACAAACATGCATAACATCATACAGGGTCCCCACATATCACCCCACCACAAATAGTTTGCATTGTTGTGAAGCATTTGTTAAAAATTATGATAGAGCATCATCAAAGTATTACTACTAACTATAGTCCGTATCTTACTCCCCTATGCTTTTTGTTAAGGATTAATTAATTAATTAATTTACTTTTATCTATTTTTACCCCCTATTTTTGCTCTTTTTGTGTCTGCTCACTGGGTAACTCTGTCTTTATGTCCATTTCCTGCTCTATCTTCTCATCCTTCTCTTCCTGTCTTCACTGTGATTTGATCCTTGGAAACTCTGATGTGGGAGAAAGGTGCCTGGGGCCTGATGGCATATCCAGGTGTAGGGCCTGTGGAGCTCAGCTGTTCATGAGGCCTGTTGGCACACCCATGCACAGAGCCTGATGGCACACCTGCTTGTGGGATCTGGCGACACAACTGTGCATGAGGCCTGGTGGCTCACCTGCACATGGAGTCTCGCTGTGCACCCACTCATGGGATCTAGTAGCTCATCTGTGCATGGAGCATGGGGACTCACCCACTTGAGTGGCCTGACAGCACACCCTCACATGGTGCCTGGTGGCCCACGCACCTTCTATATTTTTTTGTTATTCATTTTTACCATGAGGTCCCAGGGATCAAGCCCACATCCCTCCATATGGGAGACGAATGCCTTACAATTTGAGCCACATCCATCCCCCTGCTATATCTCTTAAGATTGACCAAAGATACCTAGAGTTACAGTCATTTTCCATACAGGATGGTCATATAATAAATCAGGCTTAGTTTATCACCAGCATTCTAAAAACCAGACCTAGGGGGAAAAACTAGGTCTGGGGACAGACACATGCATGGTTTCTAATATAGCAAATGTTTAGCCTACCCTGATTATCACAAAATCAGGACAGGAATAATATTCACAACCTCCAACACTCTTACTGCCCCCTTTCCCTTCTTTTCTCCCTCTGGGATGCTGATAATGTGTATGTTTGTACATTTTTGTGTTGTTCAAATCCCTAAGTCCTTGCTCAATTTTTTGTACCTTTTTAATCTAACTTTTCTACTATCTGATTTAAGCTTTACTGTTTTCCAAATCGCTGATTCTTTCCTCTGTTTGTTCAAATCTGCTGTTATATGCTTCCAGGGTATTTCTGATTTCTTGCATTCTGCCATTCTTCACCATCATATCTGTTATCATTTTATGTATATTTACAATTTATTCAGTATGTTCTCCCAGTGTCTTCTTAATATCCTTAATCTCTTCATTCACTTCATTAAGTTGATTCATGATATTTGTTTTGATATCTCTGATTAGTTGTTCCATGTTCTGCATCTCCTTCTGTTTTTTAGTTTGTTCATTAGATTGGGCCATGTCTTCCTGCTTCTTGCTATGGCATGAAATTTTTTTGTTGGTATCTATGCAACTCTTATCTTGATGGGCTTATTCAGTTGGTTAGCTTCTCTTTCTACTCTAGGGTTGTATTTTGTTTTTGTGTGTGGTAAGGTTTCACTTTGGCACTTCATTCATTTTATTCTTTTCTCTTGCTCTTGTCTCTGTTCCCTTGAAAAAAATTAGGACCAGAGAAAATGAAAGAGTTAAGAAGAGGAAAAGAATGATAGTAATAATAATAAAAAGGTAGAAGAAAAACAAGCCCTAGGAAAATAAATAATTAACATGAGTAAAAAATCATGAGTACAGAGGAAGAAGAATTAAAAAGTGGAATAGAAAAACTGAAATCAGATACCAAATAGAGAAAATACATTGAATTAATTAAAATATCAGAAAGATAAGAAGAGAGGAAAAGAAAAAAACTTAAAAAACCAAAAAAAAAAAAAGTAAATAAAAAAGAAAGCTGAGAAGAAGAGAGAGAGAGAAATTTTTAAAAATTGAAGACTAAACAAAAAGAGGTGGGATGAAAGAAAAAGGACAGAAAACAAGATAGAAAAATGAAGGAAAGAAAAGAAATAACATAGGTGGAAAAAATAGATAAAAGAAAAAGTAAGGAAGCAAAGAACATGGAAACAGAACAAACAAGAAACAAAACAACAGTGCCAAAAAAAAAAAAAAAAAAAGCAATCAAGGAAAAAACAGACTTCCCTCTTAGGCCCCTAAGGAGCTTCTTAGGCTGCTGTTTTTCTTCAAACATCGTGCAGCCTACCCTGTGCAAATGATGTACTGAGTTTTAGTGAGTAAAATAAGGGAAAAATAAAGGGAACTTTAGAAAAATAATAGATCCAAGTAAACGTAAAACAAAAAGAATGTCTATATGTTTCCTGTCATAAGGTATCAGCTGGATGTCTGATAACCCAGTGGATCATTCCCTGGATCACTTCTCTAAGAAGACCCAGGAATTGAACCAGGGACCTCATATATGCAATGCAGGAATTCCTCCAGTGAGCTAAACTGTCTCCTTAGGTTAATTAGACTTCAGAAAGCTTGTCTGGCTCTGTCCACCACCTTTCCCTCAGGCATTTTAGACTTCTACAGTTTGCTAGAGCCCTGCTGATTAAGTGCCTGTCTCTGCCCCCTCTCTAATATAGTTCCTCTCTCTCCCAGGGAGGTTGAGTGTGACAGCCTGCCTGAACAGACCTCCTCCCCTCTCCCCATCAGGTTGGGGGCCCTTCAAAGTTTCAAAGGAGGTTCAGCTGGCCAAACTCACCACAAAGAAACCACTCCCCACACTCTGTCAGTCCCTTCTTCCTCCAAGGGAATGCTGCCTCCCACTACATTGGCAGCAGGTGCCAGGGGCTCAACCAAGTCTACTTGTCCTGAGGGTGGCGTATATTTTCCATTTCTAGCCACAGGGGTGAGCAACTCACTGTTTTTCTTTGGCTTCTTTATCTTTCCAGTACCCTCCTAGATGACTCAGAGCATCTTCCTATTCTATGTATATCCAAAGCAGCTCCTTTTGATAAGTGCCTTCTTTCCACTCTTGTAGTGATAGAGTCAGACTCTGCCTACCTATGTTGGCTCAATTTTTCCAGAATATCTATCACTTATTTCATTTATGTCCACTCATATTAATTATCTTCTTTCTTCTGGTAGCTTTGGATTTACTTTGCTCTTGTTTTTCTAGTTCCTGAAGATGCAAACCAGGTCAGTAATTTCCTGCTGAACACTGCCTTTGCTGAATCTCATAAATTTTGGTGTGCTTTTTGTTTCATTTTTCACTAAATATTTCTAATTATCTTTGTAAATTATTTCTTTATCCCAATGGTTGTCAAAGAGTGTGCTGTTTAATTTACACATATTTGTAAGTGTTCCAGTTTTACTTCTGTTATTGATTTCTAACTCCAGTCAGGAAGGTTTCTTTTATATGCATTCAATAATTTACAACTCATTTAGACTTCTTCTATTCTAGAGAATGATCCATGCATATTCTGTTTTTGTTGCACAAAAAGTTGTAGGTATGTTATTTAAAGCTATTTGGTTTTAGTGTTGTTCAGTTCCACTATTTTCCTCATTTATCTTCTGTTTAGATGCTCTATCCAGTGCTGAAAGATGTGTACTAAAATCTCCAAATATAGTTGTAGAACTCTCTATTTCTTCCTTCAATTCTTTCAATTTTTTTTGTATGTTTTGGCAGTATGTTTATAATTGTTAAATTTTACTGTTGAATCCATTCTTTTATTGACATATAATATCCTTCTTTTTAACAGTTTTTAAATTTAAAATCTATTTTGCCTAGTATTAATATAATCACCAACTCTCTTTTGATTACTTAATTGCATGAAATAATTTTCCATTCTTCCATTTTCATCCTTTTTGTATCTGTCAATCTATGATGTGTTTCTTGTAAACAGCATATATGGGGTCATGTTTCTTTATTCATTGTATAAACTCTGCCTTTAGGTAGGAGAGTTTAATTAATTTATATTTGGGAAATTGTTTATAAGTCAAGATTTACTTCTGCTATTTTGTTAATTAGTTTGTAAGTCTTGTATGTTTTCCCCCTCCTTCCTCCATTACTTCCTTCCATTTTGCTTAGATGACCTTTTATAATGAGTCCTTTTGACTCACTCATCCTTTCCTTTTGTAAAGATTTTTAACACCCTTTCTTTGTGGTTACCATGAGGATAACATATTAATTCTATTACCATTTAGTTTCTGGTGGTTCCAACTTCACTTCAATAGCCTATACATACTCAGTATCTATTTCCTTCCATCCTTACTTTTTATGTTGTTCATGTCACAAATTTCCTCTTTATGCATTGTGTGACCCATAACAAGAATTTACACTTATTTTTATGCATTTAAATTTTCTGCCTTGTACTAAGGAGTAAAAGAGAGCATTAGAAATGAACTATGAAATAATACTGGCATATATATTTACCCATATTATTACTGACACTGATGATCTTTTTGTCTTCATCCACCATTAAGATATTGTCTAGTGTCCTTTCTTTTTAATATGGAATATACCCTTTAGCATTTCCTAGAATTATCTAGAGATAATGAGCTACTTCCATTTTTATTTAACCAAAAATACCTTAATTTCCCCCTCATTTTTGAAAGAAACCTTTCCCCAGAATATTACCTCAGCTAACAGGTTTTTGTTTTTTCTTTCAGCACTTTAAATATATCCTCCCACTGCCTTCTGGTCTCTATGGTTTCTATTGAAGAATTGGATGCTAATCTTATTAAAGATCTCTTATAAGTATCACATAATTTCTCTCTTGCTGTTTTTAGGATTCTCTCTTTGCCATTGGCATTGGGCTGGTTGATCATAAAGTGTCTTAATGTAGTTTTTTTTTTGCCTTTACCTTTCTTGGCATTTCATTGCATAACTTGTATGTGTATATTAATGCCTTACATTAGATTTGGAAAGTTTTCTGCCATTGTTTATTTAAGTGTTTTTTTCTGACCTTTTATCTCTTTTATCTTCCTCTTGTACTCCTATTATTTATGTATTGGTACACTTGATATTATTTTACAAGTTCCTCAGGCTCAGTCCATTTGTTTTCATTCTTTTATCTTCTGGTCCTTAACCTGTACAACTTCAAATGTTTTGTCTTTGAGTTCACTGATGCTTTCATTTGTCTACTCCCATCTGCTCTTAAGTTTCAATTCATTCTGCTGTTAAAATTTTCAATTCGGTTATACTTTTGAGTTCCCCTATTTCCATTGTGATCTGCTTTGTAATTTTTATTTAATTATTGACATTTCCATATTGTTAATTTATTGTTTTCCCAATATCCTTTCATTTTTGTCTGTTTTCCCATATTTCATTGATCCTATTTATGGTAGTTGTTATAAGATCTTTGACTAGTAATTCTAGAGACTGCACATCATATGTAATATTTTCCATCAAATTGTTTTTCTTCTCTGAATGGGCCATTCTCTTCTTTTTATGTTTTGTATTTTTGGTTGAGAACTAATTACTGAGGATATTATGGTGTGTTGGTCACTCTAGAAATCTAGGTCTCCCAGTCTTCAGTCTGCAGCCTAAGAAGCAGAAGGAAGAAAAAACAAGGAAAGAAAGAATAAAAGGGAATAAGACAAAAGGAAAGAAAAAATACTAAAAGATAAAAAAAACCACAAAAAATTTAAAAAATCCTTTTTTCTCCAAGTCATTTGATATATGTTGGTAAGGTCAGAAGCTATGATTTTAAGACCAAAACCTAGATCAGCATCTCTGCTCATCCATCAAGGATCTGCCAGAATCAAAACCATAAAGCAGAGAAAGACAAAAACCAACCAAAAGAGAAAGAAAGAAAAGTGCACTTGCTGTTTATGTTAATGTAGATGCTGGTATAAGGCCAGAAGATGCTACTTCTGAGGGAAACTCAGGCTAGCATCTGCTCTGGGCCCTCAGAGATCCCCCAGAATAAACATCACAAGAATGAAAAAGAAGAAACCCAGAGAGTGGGTGTGGCTCAAGTGATTGAGCACCTGCTTCCCACATGAGAGGTCCTGGGTTCAGTCCCAATGCCTCCTAAAAACAAACAAGTGAACAAATGAAAAAACCAACTCAAGGGAACTGATGCTGTTCAGTGGTTGTGCACCAACTTCCTACATATGAGGTCTTGGTTTCAATCTGCAGCCCCAGTAACTTGAAAGAAAGAGAGAAAGAGAGAAAGAAAGAGAGGGGAGGGAGGGGGGGGAGGGAGGGGGGGGGGGGGGGGGTGGGAAGGGAAGGAAGGGAAGGAAGGGAATGAAAAGAAGGAAGGGAAGGAAGGGAAAAGGAAGGAAGGAAGGGAGGGAGGGAGGGAGGGAGGAAGGAAGGAAGGAAGGAAGGAAGGAAGGAAGGAAGGAAGGAAGGAAGGAAGGAAGGAAGGAAGGAAGGAAGGAAGGAAGGAAGGAAGGAAGAAACCCAGCCAATGATAAAGTACACTGGGTCTTTCAGTCTGGTAGATGTAGTGTGTGGCCATAAGCACCTGAAGTGGAGAAGGCTGATATCAAGGCCAGAGATGCTGCTGTGTCATCTGGGATCTGCCAGACCAGGAAACCCCTGAAAACAGGAGGAAAAAAACACACTATCTCTTTTTCCCTAGGTGGATGCTGGTGAGGGTCTGGAAGCACTGCTTCCCAGAGGGCTGAAACTGGGGCCAGTTTCCAAACACTGGAGACTCATAGATCCCCTAAATTGACCTCAACCCTCATCTACAGCTTGAGGAGAAGGAGGTTTCTTTTGCCAGCCTTGGCCCACCTGGTTGCTCCTGGTTGCAGGACTCCTTCACAGCAGCAGCAACAGCCATTTCTGTAGCTGCTTCTGCAAGGATGAGCAATGGGTTCTGGTCACTGTTCATGCTTTCACTTACACAATCTGAACTCTCTGCAGCATCTTGCTTCCTCTGGCACTCCTGTAATTGTTCTGCTCAGAATATAAATACATTACATTCCCCCCAGTGTGGGACATGACTTCTGGGGATGAGCCTACCTGGCACCAAGAGATTAAGACCATGCACCAATTAGCAATTCAACTAGTAAAAGACCTTGTCTAAAGGCGGGGGGGAGGTAAAGACAAATGAGTTTATATGGCTAAGAGACTTCAAAGTGTGTCAAGAGGTCATTCCAGAGGTTACACTTACACACGTCTCAGCAGGATCTCATAGACTGCCAAAGTAGATACTACCCCATAGACCGGGGCTTCTGAGGTCTCTGGAGACATCCAGACACAATATTCAGGGCAGATAGCTCAAGAGTTTGATACCTTACTAGTAAGCCCTACTTTGGAATTTATGCTCCCCAGGGTGACAGAGTTGGACTCAAATGTGGTTTCCCTACACACAGCTCTTTTGTCCTTTTATTTGAACCTATAATTAATACTAGAGTTGGTAGGTGTATGTCCAAGAGCTTTAAATCTTTGGGCAGTCCATGCACTTGGGGCCTGAATCTCAACAGAGTTGCAACACCTACTCTCAAGTTCATTGGTCTCACTCAGGACAACTAACAAGGAGGTGATGATGGACAACTACCATATCAAGGAAGAGAGAGAATCTACAACTGCAAGCAAAAGAGTCCCATCCATCACCACTATGGAATCACAACCCCTTTCAATTAGAGGTGGAGAGGGCATCACCATCCCAGAATACTCAAGATTGGGGAGTAAACTATGGACTAAATTAGACTTACTGGTATTCTACTATAGACTTATTGTGATTCTAGCAATGGAAGAAATTATATCATTGATGTGGAGGTAGGGGCCACTGGAGGTTCTGAGGGGAGGGAGAGAGAAAAACAAGTGTAATATGGGGAACATTTTCAGGACTTGGGAATTGTCCTGAAAAGTATTACAACAACAGATACAGGCCATTATATATTTTGCCATAACCTACAAAATTGGGAGGGGGAGGGTGTAAATTACAATGTAAATTTTAATCCACAATTAGTGGCAATGCTCCAAAATGTGTTCATCAATTTCAATGAATATATCTCACTATAAAAGATGTTGTTAATGTGGGAAAATGGGGAAGGGTGGGGAGCAAGACATATGAGAATCCCCTATATTTTTTATGTCACATTTATGTAATCTAAGTATCTTTTTTCTTAAAAAGTCCTCTCTGGTCCCAGGGTAACCATCTAGTCAGTCCCAGTCTCTTTTTTAAATCTTCAATTTTTCTTTTGGCAACAGCTCTTTGTAACTTCCTGCTATGACATTCTGTGCCTTCCAGCTTTATTCTTAATAACTTGTCAACAAAGAAATAAACTGAGCTGCAGGGCAACTAACAATTTATTTGGGGTCTTAGAATTGCAATTTAGGGAGCACAGATTCAGCTAACAACCCAAATCATATCCTTTCTTGGCATTTCCAGGCAAAGTTTTTAAAGAGAAAGAAGATTACACAAGTTGTTTGTAGCTGGTGGATATTTGGGTTCTCCAAATGTCCTTCAGCTTAATAGTTTCCTGAGTTCTTTATGCTGTGGTTTGTTTATGGTGTTTGGATGCCCATGGGGTTTTGAGTAACATGACTGTCTGTGGCATTACATACTACAGTTTGTGATATCTAGTTGATATTTGCCTAGGAAAAATCTCCAGAATGACATCCTGACTCCATTTAAAAGTCTCTTAGCCATAGTAAATTTATTTTGTTTTATTTCTTAATACAATCCATCTAAATATACAAGAGGAGAACTAATAAATTATTATGTATTCATAAATGGAATAGTCCTCAGCAATATAAATGGATAAATTCCTAATCCATACAATGTGCATAAATATCACAGACATCATGTATGTGAAAGAAACCAAACCCTTTGTTCCTTATGTGTGATTCCTTGATGTGATGTTCAAGAACCAACACAACCTATGGTGAGTGAAATCAGAACATGACTGCTTGTGAGAGGTTGGGAAAAGTGGAAGAGGAAGAGGGAACATTCTAGGGTGATGAGAATTTTCTAGGTTTTGAGTAGGGTATTGGTTATGTGGGTGTGTGAATTTCCCAAAACTTGAAAGATTATAATCTTAAAACTTAGGCTTTTCAATGTATGTAATTTTTACCTCAATTTAAAATATAGTAAGGAGTCAAACTGTTCTGCAAGAACCCTTACATTGTGGCCATTAGTAGAGTGATTGTCACCCACCAGAAATTCATAGGAGAGGGCAGTAAGCAATGGATCAAGCACCCCTCTCTGAGACATGGTGTACAGGTATGACCAGTCCCCATACATCCATGTGGACCAGAGAGGAAAATGGACCTCAAACATGGCATATGCAGATATGTGGCGATTATATGTCAGGATAAACCACTGTTCAGCAAAACACACAGCATTTTCCTTCTTGGAACATACACTATTAGCAAGCTAGATCTGGAGGACCACATTAGAATTTAAAATTTTCACTCTTTGGAGTTTGAAGGCCCAGGGGATTGGCCCTCCTTCCTCCTCCCAGACATGGCTCACTTATCCTTGCAGCCTGGTTTGTCCAGACCACAAGGGGAGGGTACTCATGAGCCTGCCTCCACTTCAAGGACCACTCCCCACCTCAGCTAACTGGGGCTTTTACATCCAGGGCACCACCATCCTCTGACATCATCATTTTCTCACATTCTCTGCTCTCTCATTTTTGTTCATTCTGATTTTAATGGTCTCTAGTGAGACCCCACAGTGGAGGGGTACCTGCTCAGGTGCCCTGGTCCAGGATAAACTTCCCATTTATTTTTCCTGTCCTGGTCACTGGAATAAGGGGCATCATTTCTGCAAGAACCACATGGACACTGGCCTTCCTTGAATTAACACATAGCAGGAGAGAAAGCCACTATGGAGGAAGAAGGCTACTGGAGGCAAACAGTCTCAGTGATCCACCCAGCTCAGGAAAGATCCTCTGTCCTAGACAATTAACTACCATTAAAGGATCTGCAAAGATGGTGTGTTTGCAGGAGTAGAAATACAAACAGGAAGCTGTCATGTCAAAGTGGAAGATTTGAGAGGCAAGTTTGGCAGTGAGCAAACAGTTTTCCCTTCAATATATCTCAAAGGGGTCCATAGGGCACCCATTGCACAAGATTTGCCTGGTTAGTTAATACCTGCAGGTTCCAGGCCTTACCCAGGCCCTGGAACCAGGGCTGTTCTTTGCATGCTCTTAAATACAAGAGCAAGAACTTTGCCATTTGCACCAAGCACATCAAGGAAGAGCCACAGGAAGGGCTAGTGCTAGGAAAGAATGAATAAAAGGAAACACGACAGCAGAAGCAGCTGAAGGGCTGAATTTGTGGAGCTGAGCGGGCTGAGCAGAGGGTCAACCCATGAGAAAGTGTCTGCTTGTGCTTATAAGTGAACAGTGGCTCCGTGATCATCACATGGCCTCCTTTTCAAACTGGGCTTTCCTCCCCTTTCTTGTCTACGAAGACTCTAGTCTCTAGTGGAGGACCAAGGATATCCCTGGTCTCCTGATGTCATCTGCCTGCAACACTAATTCCCTTGCCATGTCTCCCATTGTCTCCTCTCCCTGTCTACCCAGGAGCTGGTCCTGCAAAGGGACCTTATCTTTCCCACAGCTTCCCTCTGTCTCTTGTCCAAGCTGTCCTTGGGGCACTAAAGGGCAGTATTGGGTCAGAATCAGGAAGGCAAGGTTGAATTCATAGTCTAGAACCTGAAATGACCAGGCAGGTGCAAAGTGGGAGGGAGACAAGGAAGCCAGCCAGATATGGGGAGGGGCACCAGGAGATAGGCCCAGAGGAGACTGTGGACTGAGCCTCTGAGAAATCTGGGCATTCCTTTGGGTGATGGTTGCCTGTCCTTTGTTCTTCCAACCACAATGGGCAAAAGGTGTTCAAGGAGCCAGGCTTTGGACCCTCTGAGAAGTGGAGGCAGAAGGAGCAGAAAGGAGCAAGAAGGCATCTGGGGCAGATGGAAATTACTGCTGTGAGGGTTGGGAAAATTATCCTACAGAAAGCCAAAAAGTACATTTCACAAGACAAATCTTTTTGTAGGCCTTATATTAAGTAGGTTGTAATTACCCAGTTTGGGATGGTGAATTTCCAGATATCATAAATGCAAAAAGAACTGAGGTGCAGGTCACCCTAATGCAGGGCATGTTGATCAGGTGTCTATGAGTGAAGACCCTAGAGACTGCACATGAGGAGCTAGTCTCCATGAATGGAGTGCTTCCTGATGGTAGGACTGGGGATGCCCTCACTGAGGTGTCCACCAGAGCACCCTGTGGATAGGCCTGATCTCCCTCTGTACCATCACTTTGCTCCAATGGCCTGGCCCAGCCCCTACACCCTAGTTCTTGCGTCTTCAGGGAGCATGTGCAGAGGATTGGCTCAAGGCCCTGTGAGGGCCATTCCTGCCTCTCCCTTCCTTTCTCCAGCCTCTGATGCTCAATGATGCTTTACATTTATGGAATATTTATGCAATGGAAAACTGAAGCTTGCCTCCCACTGCAACTTTTCAATTGCTTATGTCATTGCATTTATGTAAAATGTGCTTGTGCATGCTTTGAGAAATGGACAAAGCTGCCTACATTTGGCTAATTTAATAGGAGCCCCATAAAGAGTAATGTTCTCATCATTCTATTATTTTATCATTAATAATAACTTCCAGGTGACAGCAATGCTTACTACTGTGTGACAAAAAGAAAACACATCTCAAGCTTCAAACTAAATAAAACAGAAACGTGAAGCACGGAAGAGTTAGACCTCAGGGATCAAACATCCTTGCCTGTTTCCTCTGTTCATCTCCCTGACTTAAAATCTTCACAGTTGCTAGTGTTTGGAGTGGGAGACTTTTCAGTGAAACAAGAAGTGAAATTTTGAGTGAAATAGAAAGCAAAGGGCTGAAAAGTTTGGCCCAGTCAGGACTGTGTGAATGTGGGGTGGGGGTTGTGAGGAAGATGGGCACACCCAGGATCATATGGATGTGAAGTGGAGTCTGAAATGCACCAAGGGGCCCAGTGGACCACATGGGCTGTTGTTTGCCTTTTTGCCATACAGCACTTATCACCCTTCTTCTGGTTCAAACCCAAACATCCTAGCAGTTGTGAAGGCTCCTTTATCCAGCTAGAGTGCAATTTTTAGATGAGGTTGCCCTCACACGCTAGGAGTCGTCAACAATAGATGTCATCCCAGGGTAAGAACAAAGCCTGGAGATGTGTGTGGGGGTTGGAGGTATGTGTTTGTGGGGGTCATGGGTCAGCTACACTGGACCACAACAGGGTGGCTAGAAGTGCCCTAAAGACCCACCCTTCTTCCTAGGGGCTGTGCCTCTCAGCAGTCCCAAGAATCCTCCTGAGTAAATGAGTGCCTGAAGCAAGAAGCTGGATTTGTTTGGTGTATTTTCCCTCAGGAGCCTACCTGCAACCTAGGTCCCACTAGCCAGCTCTGTTGGAGGTACCCTAGTAACTCCAACCTCATCTAGCAGCTTTTGCTGTGACTGAAGGCTGAGAAACCTCCATGCCTCTAACACACTCCTACTCCCACCCCTAAAACAGAGTGTAGTGTATACTGAGAGGGGTCAGCAGGTGTCCTGAGAAAGAATAAAAAGGGAAGCCTGAAGAGACCTTAGGGACTATGGCTTTTCACACAGGTGACAGAGGCCAGGTAGAATGAACTACTGCAGCCAGTGTAGAAGACAAGGAAGGGTCCTGCTGGGCTGAGAATGGGATGGTTGTCACTTGTCCAGGGTGATTGCTGCTTGCCCAGGGTGGTGTAGGAAGCTCCAACTTCCAATTATATGGATGGAAAGGGACAGACTCCCTGGGCCTGGTTGATCTGTGGGGGCAGTGGACATGGTCGCCAGGACAGACTTCTCTCCAGATAGGTCCCATCCCATGCCATGGTGCCCCATCTCCTGTCCCTCACCACACATTCTCACTCTTGCTTTTGATCATGGGAGCTTCTGGGTGCTCTTTCATTGGCCCCATTCCCCACCTCAGACTGAGCCCTCTTGTATAGGTGGAGCCCCTTTCTGCCCCTTGCCCTGCTCCCTTTGTGGCTTTTGAGGACCCCACACCAGTAGCTCAGACCTGACTGTGGACTCAGACTCAGTGAGGCATGCTCTGACCTTTCCATCCTGAGTTTCTGTCCCTTTCTTTTCCCCCCACCCAGCTAGAGCTCCCATCCCAGTTGCAGCTCTTCTGATCCCTGCATCCAAGGAGACCTCTCCCCTACATGGCCAAAGCAAGAGACCTTTCCCAGGTGCTGCTCAGATAAGAGAATGCATGACCCAAGGAGGCCACATCAGCATGCTGGATCAGGCACAGCTTCATGCTTTCATTGGGCATCCTGTTGAAATCTGATTTCACAAGTTACCCAGCACCCTGTCTGTTCAGATCCCAGGGTTGTTTCCCCATGCAATTATGGCTGAAGCCAGAGGCTTGCGCCAGGTTCTGACCCCATGCAAACTCTCACAACCCAGTGAGACCACTTCCTGGCACTGGGTCAAGCCTGCCTTGTGTTTTCACCCCCAATCCTGCAACAATCCTTGAATTAGGGTTAGGGTCAGCCCCAGCACAAGCTAAGTTCAGCCGAGTTATTGCGTCTTGCCACCACACATCTCCCTGGGTGCAGTCCCTTTGCTGCTCAGGGGGTGCTGCAGTCCTTGGTGGGTAGGAGACCATCAGGAGTCTGGGGCAAGGGTGATCTGTAGCAGAGTGCTGGAGTGGCATGGAAGCCTGGGGAACTGAATCTTTTGGCCATGATGGTGGCTAGGACTGGGGTACCAGGCTTATGGGTGTTAGCTCCACCTCTATTGACTCATCCTAAGAATAGAGCAGTGACATCCAGTGTCTGGGAATTTGAAACTGATTATACAGAGAAGGACTTGGAGAAGGCCATGAAGCTGGTTCTTAAGTTTGGAGGAAGTGAAGTGACTGAACTTTCAGGCTCTGGACATGACTCCAGGTACTACAGTATCAGAAAGATACTGTAATATCTTCACATAAGAAAAATTCAGAGAAGGCAAATATCTTGATCATGAAGGGAGGAGGAAGAGAAAGGAAAAGAAGAGCAGCAGGCAGGTATGTTGGCCCTGCCACCACTGATAGGACCCCAAGTATGTGCCTGCTATTTCCCAAGAAAATGGGTGGTTTGTAGCAAAAAGTAAAACAAGAACATTAATTGCTTCAAGTATGGACTCATTAGTTATCTTTTCTAGTCCACCCCATGGCAGTTTGATACTGTTTGTGAATTCCAAAAATAGACACTGAATTATGTTTGTAAACTGGTCTGTCCCTCTGGGCATATTAGATTATATTGGATTCAGAGATTTCAGTTTTTAAATAATGATTAAGGATTTGATTGGGCCATGTCAGTAAGATATTGCATACCCCCACCCCCTTGGTGGGTGGGGACTCACAGAGAAAATGACAAAGCATAGGAGTTAGTTGGAGTTTTAATGATGGAGCCCAAGAAGTAAGCACACAGAGGAGCAGAGAGAAGGCTTGATTAGACACAACAGAGGCCCTGAGAAGAGAGGTGAACCATTTGCTTCAAAATCTAAGCTGGTTTTGTGGAGAAAGCAGAGCAGCTGAACACAGACAGAAATGAACCCTGGGAAGAAAGGAACACAGGAAGCCTGAACCCTGGCAGATGTCAACAGCCATCTTGCTCCAACATATGGCAATAGACTATGGTGAGGGAAGTAACTTATGCTTTATGGCCTGGTAACTGTAATCTTCTAACTCAAATAAATACACTTTATAAAAACCAACCAATTTCTGGTATTTTGCATCAGCACCCCTTTGGCTGACTAATACAAACCACTTAGGTGGGGACTTGTGAAGATGGGAAATGATAACTTGATTTTTTCCCTAAGAAACTGAGGCAAATTTGTTTAAATTCCTGGTAGTTGTCAGTCTGGGATGAGAATTCAGCTGCTTCCATTGCCCTCATTATCTTGACTGTCTTATAGAAAGATAAGAAAAGCAACCTTGACTCAGAGAAAGAGACCATGGACTTTGATCCTGGGAAGAAGGCAGAGGCCTATCAGAACTAGTTTGATTCAAACAAGCCAGAGCCAGTATTTCATGCAGATGTTCCTAAAGCACCAGAGCTTGTCATTTAAAATAAGATGTGGCAGAACAATTTAGATTTTAGGAAGAAAATGGAAATGAAGATAATGGGTGTATTATTTTCTCTTTCAGGGCCACATGACCTGTCACCCTGCATCACAGGTTCCTGCCATGAACCATTTTGTTGTTCTTTTTAACAAACCACAAGCTAAGAGTGATTTATGTACTTTTAAAGACTTGTTATAAAAAGAAAGGGGAATTGTAGGAAGATGGTCTCAGAGTAGGCAGGCAGAGCTCAACTCTCTCACAAAAAAACCATATAGAAAGTGCCAAAAGCTGTCCAAGGGACCTGTGCAGTGCTGCACAACTCCAAGGAGGGTAACCAACAGAGATATGAAGAACCAAAACAACAAACATGTGTTACCAAATCCCTGCTGCAGCTGGGAAAGTCTTCCTTCCTCCATGGCCAAGATATTAATCTCAGGTAAAACCTTGGTTCACTGCAGCCTACTGAGAGGGGAACATATATTTTTCTCCCTGTAAGATGTTACAAGGGAATAGGAAGAGGGAGTCAGTGGGCTTCTGTACAGTGAATTTGGCCAGCAGAGCCCAATTTGAATCTCAGCTCTGGTCAGATCAAAACACAGGAAAGCAGAGATTGAACACCTCTGTGGAAAGATGCACCAGTGAGCTCCATCTGCTGGCCAGTCTGGAAATTGCATGGATAAAAACTGCTTTTGGTTCCCTCTGTACCCTAACTCATAGGAGAAAATCTGTGCCCCATTAGTGAGTCCTTGGTCCAACTTTGTAAATGTAAGCCAGACAATTTTGAAGACTTGGAATAAGTTGAACCAAATATCACAGAACAGCTGTGAATAAAAATGATAGACAAGAGAGAAATTGGCCATCAGAGTAAATTCACCAACATATTCAGATGCCTAGACATCAGCTAAAAATTACAAACCATACTAGGAAATAGGGAAAAATGGCCTTGCCAAAGGAACAAAAAAAATCCTGAAGAGATAAAGGACTTAAGACAATTAATCAATAATAATCACACAACTCTCCAAAATTAATTCAAAGAACTTAAAGAAAATATGACTAAAAAGATAAAGGATATTAAGAAGACACTTGGTGGGAATAAAGATAAAATTAAAAGCCTGCAAAGAAAAGCAACAGACCTTGTGGGAATGAAAGACATGATGGATAAGATTAAACATACATTAGAGGCACATAAGAGTAGATTTGAATTGCTTAAGAACAGAATTAGTGATTTCAAAGACAAAATATCTGAACTGGGAAAGGCATAACCGAAAGAGAAGAAAATTGAAAAATGAAATTGGGTTTCAGGAATTAAATGACAAGCTGAAACACGTGAATATATGCATTATCTGTATTCCAGAAGGAGAAGAGAATGGAAAAGAAGCAGAATGAATATTTGAGGAAATAAGGACTTATTTCCTCTTTCATATTTCTTTCATATTTCTTATGAAAGAAATAAATATCAGTCTAAGAAGAACAACACATCCCAAACAGAATAAATCCAAATAGATCTACCATGAGACACTCTTATTCAGAATAACAAACATCAGAGATGAGAGGATTCTGAAAGTAGCAAGAGAAAATCAAAGCATTACATGCAAGGGAACTTTGATAAGATTGTCAACTGTCTCATCAGAAAATATGGAGTGAGAAGAAAGTGGTATGGTTTATTTAAAGTATTGTAAGAGAAAAACTATGAGCCAAGAATTCTGTATCCTGCAAAATTGTCCTTCAATAATGAGGGTGAGTTAAAAGTCTTCACAACAAAAAACTGATAGAATATTTCACCAAAAGACCATAATTACAAAAGACACTAAAGGGAGTGCTGCAGCCTGAAAGGAAAAAACAGGAATATAGACTGCAGAAGAGTGTAGAAATGAAGATTATTAGAAAGGGTAAATTAAAGGGTAAAAAGACAGACCTTAGTATGACATGACAGGAGAAAGCCAAAGGACAAAATGGATGAAGTAAGTATTGGCTTTATAGTAATAACATTGAATGTTAATGTCTTGAACTCCTCAATCCAAAGACATAGCCTGGTAGAATGGATAAAAAAAAAAAATATGAGCCATCTATAAGTTGTTTACAAGAGACTCACCTCCATAAGGAAACAACTAGTTTAAAAGTGAAAGTTTGGGAAATGATAATCTATGCAAACAGTAACCAAAAAGAGCAGAGTAGTGATACTAATATCAGACAAAATAGATTTTAAGTGCAAAAGTGTTTTAAGGGATGAAGAAGATCATTATATATTAATAAAAGGGAAAATCCAGAAAGAAGATAAAACAATAATAAATATCTATGCACCTAATGTGAGTGTCCCAAGATACATGAAACTGGCAAAACTTAAGGGAGAAATAAATGTCTTTAAAATAAGAATTGGAGACTTCAATACACCCCATTTAGCATTGGATAGAACATCTGGACAGAGGATAAATAAAGAAACAGAGAGCTTGAGAAATATAATAAATGAACTAGACCTAAGAGACAGCTATAGAGTATTGCACCCCCTAACAGCAGGATATACGTTCTTTTCAAGTGCCCATGGATAACTCTCCAAGATAGACCATATGTTGGGTCACAAGACAAGACTCAATAAATTTTAAACAGAATGAAATTATTCCAAACCCTTCCTCTGATCACAAGGGAATGAAATTGGAAATCAATAATGGACAGAAAAAGGGAAAATTCATCAATATATGGAGATTAAACAACACACTCTTAAATAATCAGTGGGTCAAAAAAATTGCAAGAGAATTCAGCAAATAACTTGAGGCAAATGAAAATGGGAGCATAACATATCAAAACCTCTGGTACCCACAAAGACAGTGATGAAAGAGAAACTTATAGCCCGCAATGCTTACATTAAAAGAAAAGAAAGAACTGAAATAAAGACCTAATTGAATACCTGAAAGAAATAGAAAAAAAAATGGCAAACTAATCCCAAATGAAGCCAAAGGAAATAAGTAGTAAAGATCAGAGCAGAAATAAATGAAATTGAGAACAAACAATAAAGAGACTCAATAAAAGCAAAAGTTCTTTTTGAGAAGATCAACAATGTCAAGAAACCCCTAGCTAGACTGACAAAGAAAAAAGAGAAAAGATGCAAGTAAACAAAATCAGAAATGAGGGGGAGGATATTACTATTGACACCACAGAAATAAGAGAGATCATAAGAAAAGTGTATGCCAAAAATTTAGGCAATGTAGATTAGATGGACAAATTTCTAGAAACACACCAACCACTGACACTGACCCTAAAACAGTGATTCTTAACCAGGGACCCACAGACCCCCAAGGGGTCCATGGAAAGATTTCAGGAGGTCTGTGAGATTGAATTGAAAAAAAAAATCAATTTATTATGTTTACTTTTATTGACTTCTAACTGAAATCTAGCACTTCCTTCACTTATGAATGTATGCAATAAATAATAGTAGTATTCATTTCATATCACATTACAGTTGTTGCATATCTTGAAAAATCACTTACACTCACCCATACTTTGAAACTACAGTAGTTGTTAGACCCCACACTAATTGAGTGCCATAAAACTATCCTCTGCTACATTCTGAGAAGGGAACCCATGGTTTTCACCTGAATGAGAAAGGGTGCAGGAAACAAAAAAGGTTAAGAAACCCAGCCCTAGAAGAAATAGAGAACCTCAACAAAGCAATAACAAGTTAAGAGATTGAAACAGTCTTCAAAAAACTCCAAAAGATGAAAAGCCCAGGACCAGATGGCTTCTCCAGTGAATTCTACCAATTACTCCAAGACGATCTAAAACCAATCTTGATCAAGTTCTTCCAAAATACTGAACAGGAAAGAGTGCTACCAAACTTAGTCTATGAAGCCAACATCACCCTAATACCAAAACTGTAAAAAGATACTATGAAAAAAGAAAATTACAGACCAATATCTCCAATAAATACAGATGCAAAAAATCCTCAACAAAATACTTACAAACAGAATCCAAAAGCACATTAAAGGAATTATACACCACAATGAAGTGGATTTTATCCCAGGTATGCAAGGGTTGTTCAACACAAGAAAATCAATTAGAATAATAAACCACATTGATAAATTGAGGAATAAAAATCACATGCTCCTCTCAATTGATGCAGAAAAGGCATTTGACAAAATACAGCACCCCTTCTAGATTAAAACACTGCAAAAGATAGAAATAAGCTTTAGAAAGAAGCTTTCTCAATATGCCCAAGTGCATATATGAAAAACCTACAGCTAGCATTATACCAAATGATGAAAGATTGAAAGCTTTCCCACTGAGACTGGGAACATGACAAGGATGCCCACTCTCCCCACTGCTATTCAATATCGTGCTAGAAGTTCTGACTACAGCAATTAAGCTAGATAAAGAAATAAAAGGCACCCAAACAGGAAAGGAAGAGGTAAAACTGTCACTATTACTGATGATATAATACTATAACTAGAAAATCCTAAAAAAAATCCACAACAAAGTTACTAGAACTAATAAATGAAGTCATCAAAGTAGTGGGATCCAAGATTGATATGCAATAATCTATACACTACTGCTGTGCAATATGATGGGGAAATCAGAAAAAAGAATTCCATTATAATAGCGACTAAAAATTCAAATTTTTAGAAATAAATTTAACCAATGACACAAAGGACCTGTATTCAGTAAACTACAAAGCATTGTTAAAAGAAACTGAAGAGGACTTAAATAAATGGAAGGACATTCCTTGTTCATGGATTGGACAACTAAATATCATTTAGATGCCAATTCTACACAAACTAATTTAAAGATTCAATGCAATCCCAATAAAAATATCAAAAGCCTTTTTTGAAGAAATCAAAAAGCAATAATCAAATTTATTTGGAAGGGAAATGGGCCCTGAATAGCAAAAAATGTCTTCAAAAAAAAGAATGAAGTTGAATGACTCTCCCTTACTGACTTGAAAGTATATTACTTAGGAACAGTGGTAAAAACAGCATGGTATTGGCATAAAGACAGAGAGATTAACCAATGGAACCAAATTGAGAACTCAGAAACAGACTCTCACATCCACATTCACAAGACTTTTTACCAGACTATTAAAGCCCTCCCAGCTGGGCAAGAACAGTCTAATCAACAATGGTGCTGGGAGAAGTGGTTATCTACATCCAAAAGAAAGAAATATTTCTCCTATCTCACATCTTATGCAAAAATTACCCCAAAATGGAACAAGGACTTAAATATAAAAGTAACCAAAAAACTCAAAGAAGAAAATGTAGGAAAACATATTCAAGATCTTGTAATAAGTGATAGTTTCTTAAACCTTACACCCAAAGCATGAGAACAAAAGAGAAAATAGATAAATGGGATCTCCTTAAAACTAAACACTTTTGCATCTCAAAAGATTTTGTCAAAAGGGTGAAAATATTTGACAATCACATATTTGATAAGAGCTTAATATCCATAAAATTTAAAGAGACCATACAAATCAATAGTAAAAAGACAAACTACCCATTAAAAAATCAGCAAAAGACTTGAAAAGACAATTGTCCAAAAATAAATACAAATAGTGAAGAAACACATGAAATAATGTTCAAAATCACTAGCAATTAGGAAAATGCATATTAAAACTAAAATGTGATATCATTTCATACCTATTAGACTAGCCAATATTAAAAATTCGGAAAACTGTAAATGTTGGAGAGGATGTGGAGATATAGGAATGATTATTAGCTGTTGGTGTGGATGTAGAATGATACAGCCACTGTGGAGGACTTTTTGGCAGTTCCTAAGGAAGTTGAATATAGATTTGTCATGTGACCCACATACCCGTACCAGGTATATATCCAGAAGGACTGAGAACAGTGACACAAATAGACATCTGCACACTGATGTTCATAGTGACATTATTCATGATTGCTAAAACTTGGAAACAACCCAGATGTCCATCAACAGATGAACGGATATGCAAATTGTGGTATATACATATGATAGAATATTATGCAGCAGTAAGAAGAAATTAAGTCATGAAACATATGACAACATGGATAAAACTGGAGTATATTATGTTGAGTTAAGCAAACCAGACACAAAAGGACAAATACAGATGATTGCACTATTATGAACTAAATATATTATGTAAACTCATGGAGTTAATAATTAGAATATCAGACACCAGAAAATGGAATGCAGGTAGAGAATGGAAAGTTGAGGGTTGATCTGTGCAGAATTGATTAAAAGATTTTTTTTTTTAATCTTTGGAAATAAATGGAAATGGTAAGAGTATTTCATTGTATTTGTGACTAACAGGGCCATTATATGATATGATAGGGGTTGAAAGGGAAAGTCTAAGGACATATATATTACTAGACGGAAAGCTAAAAAATGTAACTGTATAACATAGTGAAACCTCATGTAAAATGGGAATAAGGGTGATATTGTATATATAAGACTTCTTTTACAAAATATAAATACAAATAAACTAGAAGAAGGAACCAAAATTGCAGCTATATGCAGCAGGGAAGCATAGAGAGATTGAGAGGTTATGAGTTTCATTTGTTTGTTTGGTTTTGTTTATTATTATTACTGGAATACTGAAAGTGTTCTAAAAATGATTGAAGTGATGAATGCACAACTATGGATTTTACTGAATACCATTTATTGCACACTTTTGATGCATATGTGCTTGATTAATATGTATCAATAAAATTGATTTGTTAAAAGAAAAATAAAATAAAAAGTATGCCACAGAGACTCTATATAAGCCACCAGTCTAGACTGTTTTTATCTTGCCTTTACAGAAAATAAAATTACCAACTTCTGGTCTAGATAGAAATTTGCTTTTATCCATTCTTACCACCTCAAATATATGAGCTTTTGAAAAGTGTCCTTAACTTAATCAAACTCTCATTAGATGGACCTGTAAACCAGAGTGCAAATAATCCCTTTGGGAAGAAGGGATGTCTTACTTATTCTCAGGTCATTACTTCCTGGTCTCAATTCCACTTATAGGCCCAAAGGATAGCTCTGAAATTACTTACAGTGAGCACACATTGGGAATGAAGGAAATTGGATATTCTTCCATGAAATTTCTGTCATAATCACTGGGAAAGATCACCACCCACCAGGGATGGTACTTTGATAGAACTCACAATGAACAAACTTTTGCCTTTTGGTTCCCCCTTACATGTTACACACAAAATCCACAGCAATTATAGCATAAGTGGGGACATTTGTACTTACCAAGAGGGGAGTCTCTTCCTAGTGACTCAAATGTCCTGCATTTAGAGTGCATCTCACAGATGGCAGAGAAGTTGAGACAGCAGGGCACATATGCTCAACATCAGAGATGAGAGATGAATAGTTCTGGGATTCATTATTCAGACACCAAAACTCACATGAGCCACTCTGGCTTCCACAAAGGAAAACTTCTGGAATGTTTATGTCTCTGATTCTCTCTGTGTGGGTGTTTTCCCCTCTGACTTCCAGTCAGATATACCAGGTCAGTGACAAGTTTGCTTTTCAGACATTTCTTTTCCTGATTTTGGATTTGAACACCTCCAATGAATGACAGGTTATGCTAATGTATCACAGTCATTTGAAGAAAGTGCTTTCTGACAATAATCCAATCCCTTTTAGAGCCATTGCCATGGTGAACAAGTTGGATTTCTATGATTATTGCTGAGTGTTCTGGGCAGTAGAGAACATTGGATACAGTACCATACTTAGATGAACATGTCTACAAGTTAGTACAATTTCTGATAATTCTTAGCTTAACCAACTGAACTACATGTTCAAGGTCAAATATCCAATGTAACCACCAATATAACTGAAGCACTGATGATCAGATCATGCTTTCTTGGGTCTGCTCTGGTCAGTTCAGTTGTGTTTAGTATTCCTTTACTGTGTGCTTCCTCTCTCACACTCAGGGTAATTCTCATTACACTCTGAGCCTAACCTTTTAAGAATACATCATACCCCCTGGAATTTTCCAGAAAAGCTCTGATTGCCATCCACTTAAGTGTCTTTCTGCAGTGTCCCATCCTGTGATGGCTGTCTGTGGGGTCAAAGATATAGCTAACTGCAGACTTCACAAGGACCCTGTGGGATTTCTACTTTTATCCCCATTTTACAGATAAAGACTTGAGGTATAACCAGAAGTATAGGAACTTGCTCAACTAAAACAATATTTGGCAAAGCCTTCATACTGTGTTCAGTATGTGTTAGAACTTCATACTGTGTTCATACTATGTTAGAACTTACTAGGCCAATATTTCCTTCATACTGTGTTAAAACTTACTAGGCCAATATTGGCATGTGCTGAAAACAGATTGGTAACCGATACCACCACATTGTTGTTTTAAGGGCTACCAGGGCATTTTTAGGTGTTTTTGTGTGTGTGTTCCAATAAAACTTTATTTACAAAAACAGGCGATGGGATGGATTAGGTTTACCCAGCTTGCCTGGAGAGTATTTTTAATGGCTACCTCATGTCTCAGAATTTGATTGACAATGCAATTAACACATTGACTCTGACTAACCAATATTTCCTCACTAATTCTCACTACATTGATGTAATTATAATGTGGACAGTTATCCACTTTAAACTTCCCTCCTATGGGGTGTGCTCAGATAAATAGATACTCTTAGTTCCCTTACATTTTCTGTCTTTGATATTAGAAAAGTTGCCTTATATTTAGCTGTGTTTGTGTCTTAGAATACCACCTTTAGGACAGGAAGAATCATAGAGAAAAATGTGCCTTGGAGAATGTGAACAGATATCAGGCTGAGATTCTTTGTGTTTGTTTTTTTTCTTGTAATATCAAAACCTACATTACATGAAGAGAGTCCTCAGACTAGTGAGACTGATCATACTTCACGATGCTTTTTAACTACATAGGCTGTTGCCCTAATAGCCATGTTGTGCTTTCTTATCATTCCATTTGTATATCCATGTAATGTGATTCCAGGACGCATTCCAGGAGGCCCAGCTAGAATCTGCTTCTTCAGCCCTTCCAGGGATTTCAAAAGCACCTGATTTGTACTAACTCTTTTCCTGCTTAAAATACCTAAAGTATATAGTTACTTACACTAAATTCTGACTGACAGATGTGTATATAATTTATATATATTCTGAAATATATCTAAATTGAACATCTTTTTTGGAAAGTTGTATCTTGAAATGAGTCTCCAGTTCCACCTTTTTTGAACCCCAGGTTTACCTTTTCCCCATCATTTGTTAAAATTATTTTTTATCTATTTTTAATCTATTTTTATTGAAGTATGTCATTCTTACATGAATATGCATAAACAATAAGTGTTTAATAATGATTGTGAACTTACAAAATAAACATACATAACATAATACTGGGGTCTCATACATCACGCCTCCACCAACACTTTGCATTGTTGTAAAACATTTGTTACAAACTATGCAAGAGCATCATCAAAATATTACTACTAACTATAGTCTCTATCTTACATTTGGTGTATTTTCCACCCAACCCACCTTATATTTTAAGATATTTTAAAATATTTTTTATTACAGAGTTTGTGACCTTACAAAACAATCATATACATGTGTAGTACAGCTTAATTAGTTATTGGAGGATGAAGAGGAAAAGGGATCAGATGTTTATTTGCAGTTTTAAGAAAGTGTTCCCAAAGTGAGTGCTCAGAAAGCTGATATTTAACCCTGCTGCCTTCTCTTATATCTCCTGAATCAAGAAGAATGAACTAGACCATGGTCAAAATCATAGCTCCTCCTCTACCATGAGCCAGTTATCATTTTATCCCCTTGACTCAATGAAGGGTGTGGGCAAGCACTTCACAAATTGAACCCAGGGCCCAAGACCAGGGAGCAGAGAAGGAAGGGCTCATGAACTCAAAGATATCCCTAGTTCTGTGAGAACTGTGATTCTCTCTGCTCCAAAGTTGAGGTAGTATAAGGATTAGTACCCAGAGGCTTTGTTAGAGACTTCACAGATGCAATAACTATCACAATAAAAAAGAATAAATTTCATAATTTTCTACTTTTAAGAAACAAACTTAAAATTTAGTAAATTGTATAAAACTTTGAAATTGTGAGGAATTTTTTTTCTTTTAGAAATCCACATATTAGGGTTTCTTCAATTTGAATAAAGATGTCTTCTTTGTTTTTAGAAAAGATTCTCAGGGTTTTTTTTTTTTTTTTTTTTGCTCTTCCCATCATGAATGTAATTGCTCCTGGATATTCAATGATAATAAAACATCCAGCAGATTTGGGCCCAATGAAAAGAAAATCATAGCTAATGAGTACAAGTCAGTCACAGAATTTAATATAATTAATTTTAGTTCCTAAAAATATTGTCCTGAAGCTCTGTGAATGTGTCAATGCCCAGTAAAATACTACATTAATTCTAAACCATTTCCAGTCACAAGTTTTCAATGTGTTTCTGAATCTGAGTTAATGGTTCTCAAATACAACATTAAGGAAATGTGCTGATTGTAATTTTTTCAGTATTTGGGTCTAGCAGCTGGACCATCTGCTCTATGATATTAAAGATGCTTTTCCTCTAAAGAGGAAATAAAAATGGAAAAGAAGTACATGAAGAAATATTCAGCATCACTAGTTTTTAGGGAAATGCATATCAAAACAACAAAGAGCTACTATTTCACATCTTGTAGAATGACCATCACAATAAAAACAAAAAGCTACAAGAGCTGGAGAGGATATGGAGAAATAGGAACACTCCTTTACTATTGACGGGACTTCAGAATGGTGCAGCCACTGTGGAAGCCATGTTGGCAGTACTTCAAGAAGCTGAATATAAAACTTCCATATGATCCAGCAGTCCCATTATTAGGAATATATTCAGAAGAACTGAGAACAAGGACATGACCTAACTTTTGCACACTGATGTCCATAGAGGCATTATTCTCAATTCCTAACATGTGGAACCTGCCTAATTGTCCATCAACTGATGAATGGCTAAACAAAATGTGGTATATACATACAATGGAATCCTATTCTTCTGTAAGAAGAACTGAAATTGGGATACATACTACAACATGAATAAACCTTGAGGATACTATGTTGAGTGAGATAAGCCAGACCAAAAAAGTAAAATATTGTATGGTCTCACCAACATGAAATGAATATGATGAGTAAACTCAAGAAGATAAACTTTAGAGTATAGATTACTAGGAAATAGAGTGTGGGTTGAGAATGGGAGCTGATGCTCAATGTATATAGAATTTTTAATAAGGTTTAATGTAAAAGTATGGAAATGAATGGAATTGATGGTAACACATTATAGTGAGTATAACTAACAGTGCTGATTTATAAATGAGCTTGTAGCTGAAAGGTGTAGTCTGTGATGTAAATGTCAATTGAAAGGAAACTAGAGAATAATCTAGGGTATGTATAACATAGTGATTTCAGTAGGGGATGATGATTGTGTTTAACAGTATAAATATAAGAATGTTCTTTTACAAATTGTTAAGAATATGATGATAAATGGGAAAATTAAAACTATTTTAATTATAGATTATAGTCAACAGTAACATTGTAATATTTTTGCAGCAACAGTGAAGAAGATATATAAATTCTAAGTGACAGCTATAGGAGATGTAAGAGGATATGGGGTTTTTTCTTTTGGAGTAATGAAAATGTTCTAAAATTAGGGCAATGACAGCACAACTCTGTGATGAAAATGATAGCCACTGACTGCAAACATTGAATGAATTGCAGAAAACATTGGACTGTATAACACAGGGAGTCCAGTGGTGGAAGATGGATTGTGGTGAACAGGAAAAATATGAGAACATCCTCTCATGAACTATAACAACTGTGTAATACTAATACAGGGTGTTAATAATTGTGTGAATTGGGGAAAAATACACCAAATTTGAGATATGGGCTATAGTTAGTGGTAATATTTTGACAATGCTATTTCATATTTCATAACAAATGTTTCACAGCAATGCAAGGTGTTGGTGGGGTGATATCTGGGAGCCCTGTATTATGACAGGTAGGAGTTTATTTTTAAGTGCACAACTTTTACTCTACACTTGTTTATGTATGTTCATGTATGAATAATATACTTTAATAAAACTATATTTTAAAAAAGTAAATAACCTATGTGTAGGCAACACACTCATTTCTAAGCTTTCTGGAAGCCCATCCAAAATTTGTCAGGTGAGTGCAGGAGGGTCATGTTGCTCAGGGAAGGGAGATGAGTCCTGCAGAGACCTGGTTATGAGTGGTGCTTCTGCATCTGAACCCAGATGTTCTTTTCAGGAACAAGCCCCACTCGCTCAGGAAAAGAACTGCAGCAATCCCAAGTTCCACCCTGACAAGGTGCACAGAGTTGCACCCCAAATACATACTGGTCCCCTTGCAAATGGGTGAAATATCACCTGTGCTCTGAGGGCCTTCAGATCATGAAAGATGCTACCACATTTCTAAGCACCTTCCTTACAGCCTTTCACTGAAGTATTTTTCTTCTGCAGGAGGTGATTTGCCCTTTATTGCCAGGAGTTCCAATACCACTAGAGTCCTTCAACATGGAGGTCTTGACACCATCCCCAAAGGAGACCCTCCCTGAGGATTCAGCCCTGGAGAGAATCCTGGTAAAAGCAAGTCATAGGGAACATAGTTTCTGCTGTTGATGGCTCTGTGGAGAGGGCATTGCTATCTCCAGTGATGAACACTTGGGTTGAGGCAATTGTCATCTGTGGTTGCCAGTTTTCTGGAGAGGGGCCTTCATAGGTGGCTATCCATTGGAGATTGGTGAGGGTCAGACTCTTGGCTAGTAGTATACTCTTGGGCCACAAAGGCCAGGATTAATTTTAAAAAGACCTCCAACTGCTGGATTCACACATCTCTGTTGTGGTATTGTGAGTTTTCTCAGGTTTAGCCCTCTCTTGTAGGTACCGTTTCCATTTTATCAATGAGGTATTTATTGGCTTTGCAGAACTTCTACTGGGAATTATCTCTTACCCATGTCATTATGGGAATCTGTGTAAACAAAGTGACTGGTTGTGGCCCTGTAAACAAATCTATCTCTATAAGGGACCAATAAGCAGCCAGGAACTGACTTTTCTAATGGAGCTTATTGGGCAGCATACAAGGACCCTTCTTAGCCTCCAAACCCATAGGGAGTTATTGCTTGCTAAGCATATTCCAAGGAATCCAAGATGCAGATGAGGAGGTAGCCAAGGCCTCTAATCTAAAACCTGCACATGGGTGGACAAGGGGCATGGCTTGGAAAATGGCCTGTTGTGTCAATTCTAAGATATAGTGCTGGGCTTTCTCCAGTGTAAAGCAGAAGATGTATTTGGAATTTTGTACATGGGCTGTAATGAGAGTGAATGGGTATTTCACTGACTAAAATATGTTGGCCCAATCAACCACAGCAAAGTAATTGCCTGTAATCCTTTTCTATTAGTTAGAAGAATTTGATAGAAGGAGATTTATGGGCTGGTCTTGTACACTGAGGTTGGTACATTGAGGGTAATTGCCCTTCACTTGTGCTGGCTTTAATATTAGATTAGGAGCTGCAAATAAATGTACACAATTACATCATGAGATACAAGGTGAGAGGTGTAGTGGAAGATGAGTTTAGAGAGGTTAGGCAGGAGCTAGATCATGCAGTTATTTTATAGCTAGCCAAACAGTATATATTTTATGGACAATGTGGAAGCTCGAGATGCATTTAAGTCAGGGAAGAGACCAATGAGATTCCCTTTAGAAAATTTTTCTCACAGCTATGTAGAAGAAGAATTAGAGGGGAACAAGACTAAAGGCAAAGGGACCAAGATGGGAGCTGTTGCATTAGTTCAAATTACAGCAAAATAACATGGGATTCATTGATGCAGAGGAAGAGAGACCAGAGAAGGGTGTTATACTAAAAAGAGATGTAGGTGGTGAAAATACTCAGTGGGACAACTGGATGTGGGAATGAAGGACAAAGAAGCATCTGGGGTTATTCTCATATTTGGGATTTTGGCAACTGAGTTATATATTCACTGAGGTCCAGAATATAACTAGAGAAACAGGTTTGCAGGAGACAAAAGTTCTAAATCTAAATTAGAAACTAAGGTAGAGATATTCAATGGGGCATTCATTATATGATTGATAAATTTTCAAAAGATGCCCAGGCTGGGGCTTTCACTCTTTATGTGGTAAGAAAAGTCATGGTTGTGCAGGGGGTAGGTACTGGGAAAAGTGAGCAGAGTGAGAATAAGAGGAAAATGAACAGAACCTGATGGAACACCCCACTCTAATAGGCTGAATGAAGAAATCTGGAAAAGCAGCTGAGAAGGAAGGGTAATAGAGATTGTAGGAGAAAGAAGAAAGTAGGAGCAAAGGGAGGGGAGAATGTTAAAAGAAGGAAGTGGTCAATAGTGTAAACAAATTAAAAGCAGGACAGAAAACTGTCCATTCTTTTTTACCCAGTGTGATGGTTAGGCTAATGTGTCAAATTGGCCAGGTAATTGTGTCCAGGTATTTGTTCCAGCAAGCACTGGGCTAATTGTAATACAAGAGCATTTATGGACTTCAATCACCAGTGAGTTTACTGCATGGATGGCTGATTACATCTGCATCAATCAGGGAGATTACATCACTAATGGGTGATGCTTTTATCCAATCAGTTGAATGACTTAAAAGGGGAAGTGATTTCAACATTCAGAGAGAATTTTCCAGCTTGTCCTTGGACAGGCAACTTCTCCCAGAAACTCATCAAGGACCTTTCATCGGAATTTCATCAGAGCCCCTGGTTTGCAGCCTGCCTGCGGAACCTGGACTTGTGCATCCCCATGGTCACGTGAGAGACTCTTTTAAAATCTTATTTTATTGACTGATATCTCCTGTTGATTCTGTTTCCCGAGAGAAACCTGAATAATACAGCTTGGTACCAGGAGTGGTTCTTGAGGAACAGGGTCTTAAACATGGGATGTCTGAGGTGGTTCTGGGAGTTTTGTAATTGGCTCTCTGCTCTAATTGGACTCAGGGGTACTAATGACTCCCTTGCCAATAATGAGGTTGCTAACAGTCCATGGTGTGAGCTGGCAATAGAGATACACAAAATAGCATCACTGGATTCCCCTACTTCCATGCTTATAAGAAGCAAGGATCTGGGTGAGAATGTTTTCAACACCTTAACAGAATTTTGCAGAGTAAAAAATATAATGATGATGGCTGGCTCCTCCTAGATACCCTGGATACAGTTACAAAAGAAAGAGATGAGCTAAAGTCTTCAAATTTGAAACTTGAATGCCTCATGAATGATATGAAAGTTTCTACGTGTGCCTTGAAAGAAAATCTTGTCTCCTGTAGCCATAGACTTGAGGTATCTGAGAATCAAATCCAGACTATCACTGTACAAGTAGCAGAATTACAGAGGAAACTAAAATCTCAACTTCGCAGGGTTTCTGCAATTAAAGTGAAGGCATTGATTGGAAAGGAGTAGAACCCTGAGGATTGGGATGGAGACATATGGGATGATGATAATATTGGTGGGGACATTGGAACCCTAAATTCTGCTGAGACTTTACCAGATAAACCTGTGATGGCCTGCCCTGTGGAGACCAAACCTTGTCAACCTTGTATCATACAGCCTCCAGCCTGCTCCAGGGAGTCCAGACTTCCTTCCAGCCCTGAGGTGGGTACAAACCAAATGGAAGCCTGCACTGCCCAGCCTCTGGCCTGCCCCAGGGAGTCTGGACCTCCTCCCAGCCACGAGCAGGTATCAGCCAATCTCCAGCATGCACTGCCCAACTTCCAGTCTGCTCTGAGGAATCTGTCTTCCAAACCCTGCCTGAAGAGATTAATCCTGTCTCACCAGAAGAAAATGCAAAGGAATGCCCTCAGGTCAGTAGCCCCCAGGACATCTCTAATCCTTCTCCTTACCCACACCCCCCACTCCTCTTGTCCTTCAGACCTATTACTAGATTAAAATCACAACAAGCCCCCAAAGGTGAAATACAAAGTGTGACCCATGAGGAAGTATGCTATACTCTGAAAGAACTGCATGAGTTTTCCAACTTATATAGAAGAAATCAGGAGAATATGTGTGGGAATGGGTACTAAGAGAATGGGATAATGGTAGAAGGAATATAAAGTTGGATCAGGCTGAATTTATTGATATGGGCCTATTAAGCAGAAATTCTGGACTAAATGCTGTACCTCGAGGGGTTAGAAAGTACTCTAACAGTTTGGGTGGCTGACTGAAGAATGGATCAAATGATGGCCTATTATGACTGATGCAGAGATGCCCAATTTGTCCTGGTATACAGTAGAATAGGGGATTCAAAGGCTTAGAGAGATTGGAATGCTAAAATGGATTTACCATTTGAGACCTGCCCACCCACTGCAGGAAAGTCCAGAGGACACACCTTTAACCAGGACTGTGAGGAATAAATTTGTAAGACTAACTCCATCTTCTCTGAAGAGCTCTGTGGTTGCTCTTCTCTGCAGTCCAGATATTACTGTAGGGGTGCTGTAATGGAATTGGAATCCCTAAATAGTATGGGGATGATCAGATCTCAGTATCAGCAGTTAATCACCAAAGGCAAGGTGGGCATGGCTACCACAATGAAAGACAGATTCAAAACAGCACACAGAATAGTCTGAGTCACATGGAGTTATGGAGTTGGCTAATAGATCATGGGGTACCCAGAAGTGAAATACATGGGCTGTCGACCAAATTTCTTCTGGATCTGTATAAGCAGAAGAGTTCTAGGTCAAGTGAACAAAATCCTAACTCCAGTTACAGAAGCAGAGAATCACAGCCCGTTAATCAATTCCCAGACTTGAGACAGTTTACAGACCCAGAGCCCCTTGAATGAGGACAAGGCCAGGTCCCCTTGGGAAAGGATCCTGTTAAACTGCCAGAAATATTTACTGTCAATCTTCCTCCCACCTTTCCCCAGGGAGACCTACGACCTTTTTGCCAGAGTAACTGTGCATTGGGGAAAAGGAAATGATCAGACATTTTGGGGATTATTAGACACTGGCTCAGAAGTCACATTAATTCCAGGAGACCTAAAACGTCACTGTTGTCCACCAGTCAGAGTAGGGGCTTATGGAGGTCAGGTGACTGATGGAGTTTTAGCTCAGGTCCATCTCACAGTGGGTCCAGTGGGTCCCCGGACCCATTCCGTGGTTATTTCTCCAGTTCCAGAGTGCATAATTGGAATAGACATACTCAGTAACTGGCAGAATCCCCACATTGGATCCCTGACTCGTGGAGTGAGGGCTATTACGTTTGGAAAGGCCAAGTGGAAGCCTCTAGAACTGCCCCTGCCTAGCAAAATAGTAAATCAAAGGCAATACCAGATTCCTGGAGGTATTGCAGAGACTGAAATAAAAGTTGCTCAAACAAGCTCTATCATGGGTTATTGTGAGGAATAATGGTTTCTCAGTATATAGTTCAGACTCAAAGTAAGTTCTTAAGGAAAGTTTGACACTATCATCATCATCACCATCCTTGTTTTTTAAACTTTGCTATGAGGAATCCAAAAGCTGGCAGAACCAGTTAAAGAGATAAGAGATGCTATAAGAACAGCCTCTTGGAGCCATAACACTCAACAGGAGCAACTTTTAGGGGTCACTGGGCTGGAACGTGACAGTCTCAGTAACTCCCAAAAGAAGTAGCTGTCACCAAAGTAGCAGCTAGGAAATATCACCTTTCCTGGGAACAATGAGGGTATCAGTCTTGTTGAGAGCTCAATGCTTAGAGGTCCCTCTCTTCTCTAACACCCTACAGCATGGGTCACCTTTGAGGAGGAAAATGTTTCAGTCTCTGTTGTCTCTTTGACCACTTGCTTCCAGAATTGTTCCTGACATCTCAGCAAGGCTGCCTGTCCTGTGTTCTCCCATTCACCTCTTGCATCTGGCCTTCATGTAGTTTATTCTGGTCTTGGCTCTGCAAGGTACAACCCAGACTCACCTCTTTTGTTGCCTGGGACACCTGGGCTGTTATTCTTTGTGGGGTTCCCCAGCTCCCAATAAGGGAAACCAGAGACTTTCTGTGGGAATGAGATGGCTGGTGGGAGGATTTCACAGTATAAATTGTCTTCTACCTTTGCTCTCCTCTTTTAGTGTCTGGAGTTTGTTGAAAATATATCTTTGAGTCAAAGAACTAACAGAAACCCTGATTAGATGGTTCAGTTGGGCTCCCTCAACTCTCACTTATCTCCTGCTATTGTTGGATCACAAGTTTTCTCAGAATTGGTACAGATATCTCAGAGCTACTGTTCAAAGTGGTAAAATAACACAAAGGGGTAAACCTGACCTGGGGAAAAATGAGACTAAAATCTATAAGGGTAATGGAGGGGGAAGGAAAAGAGGCCATTTGCCTTGCAGACCACACATGATGTTCTCTGTGTGGTGCTTTCTTAAAAGCATTGTAAAGTTGGCTCAACTCCCCTGGAAAATCAATATATTCCTTATCCCATGGTCTGCAGCAAAATTTTCTCACCAAGACACCTGGTTAGAGTTACATTAACATATAGTACACATACCCCTTCCTTCCCTAATCCACAAACCCTTCTGAACAACTTTTCCCCCTTCTTTTTCCTAGAGCATCACAAAGCCTCTCCATGAACTCAGAGTGCATGGGTTATTCACTCCATATAGCATCAGGCTCCAAACTATATTTTTTAAAAATAAAACTGCCCAAATCATCCAGTGCTTTGTCACTACCTTCATTTTCGTTAACTGAGCAACATTTTTAGGATCATTACTTAGCTTCCTTCTGGGCCATCTCTGGTTTGAGCTGTCCACTTTCAACACCCTCCAATCATCTGACTGGAGCTTGCCTTGTCTTGCCTCAGGCATGTCCAGCCTAAAAGAGTGATTTACAATGATAGTCAGATTCTAGTGAATGTTATCCTTTTCATTTTATAGGCCTTCATAACCACACACAGAATGATATAATAGCTTTCTTACACAGTAGTAGCCCAGCTGCAAATTCCTCCACTAGGAGGTATCAACCAGCTACCTGCATCCCTTCAGCATGTATTAAGATCAGGGAACACCCCCAGCTTAGGTTTGCATCCCAGCATGCCTATTGACTACATATATGATCTTTGGCCAATATTGCAACCTTTCTGGGCCTCAATTTACTCATCTACAAATAAGGAAAATAAATATCCAGGAGCATTGGGAAGGTTGGAGAACTAATGCACATCTAGCTTCCATCCTAGAGAAAATACTTAGTGGCATTAAGAATTTACTTAATCAGTGGCAGTTGTTTATATATTGCCCCTAGCCCATATTAATGACATCATACCCCCAGCAATTGCACCCTTCCCATATAAAAAACCATTTATATCCATTTGTGTTTGCCACAGTACTCAGCATATGCTAAGTGCAACTTGCAAATAAAGAAAAGAGGACAGGAAAGCAACACCTTGAATAGAGACATTATACCTCTGGTGGTAGATCTCAGTTAAAATTCTGACTTGGCCATTTACTTCATCATGTGGCTTTGGGCAATTAATTTAATCTGTGAACTTTTATTTCATCTAATTCGTTTACTTATGTATAAAATGGGGACAATGAAAGTGCCCACTCATTTCCTTTTTGCAGTGATTAAGATTTTGGTTATAAAATATTTGGCCTATGGTCTGATCTATAATAAATGTTTTAAAGTTGCAGCTTATACACATTGTTTGGCCATTCTCTACAGTGATTCAGAAATGTTGAAAACATGTGAAGGCCTCGTTGTGAGTATAACTAAGAGTGATGGTTTATAAATGTGATTGTGACTGAAAGGGGTAGGCTAGGATCATAAATGTCAATTGAAAGGAAGTGAGAGTATAATCTAGGGACTATAACATTGCGATTTTTGTGGTGGATGAAGATTGTGGTTAGTGTAAATATAAGAATGCTCTTCTATTACAAAGTGTTAAAAATATAGTAATATATGGGAGAATTATAACTAATGTAACTTGTCTACTATGGTTAGCAGTAATATTTTAATACTTTTGCAGCAATGGCAAAGAAGATAATACATCAATTCTAAGGATCAACAATAAGTGGGTGTGGGATTTTTCCTTTTGGAATAATGAAAATGTTTGAAAATTGACTGAGGTGATGACAGCACAACTTAGTGATGAAAATAAGAGCCAATGAGTATACAATTTGAATGGATTGTACAAGATAGGAGGCTGTACAACACAGTGAATCCTGTGGTGGAAAGTGGACTGCGGTTAACAGGACAAATATGGGAATGTTCTATCATGAACTAAAACAAATCTATAATACTAATACATGGTGTTAGTAACAAGGTGGGTGTATAAGCCAAAGGCATGCTGATGCAAAGTACCAGAAATTTGTTGTTGTTTTTATAAAGGGTATTTATTTGAAATAGAAGCTTACAGATACCAAGCCATAAAGCATAAATTACTTCCCTCAACAAAGTCTGTTGCCACATGTTGGAGCAAGATGGCAGGTGATGTCTATGAGGGTCCAGCCTTCCTTCTTCTGTTTCTTAAGGCTCTGTGGTCCCATCCATCTCAGTTATGGGCTAGTAAAGGGTTCATCTCTCTCCCCAGGGTTCATTTCTCCCCAGGCTCAGCTGCAGCTATAGGTTTTAGGTTCATCTCTCTTCCTGGAGCCTCTGCTGGTCTATGGAGACATCTCTATTCTTCTGTGTTTTTCTCCTGTGTGTTTACTTCCCAGGGCTCCAGCTCAAAACTCCAACCTCCCTTCTCTGTAGTGTGTCCTACTGATATGACCCAAAGTTCTAATCATAATTTAATCATGCCGAGAGGAACAGACAAGTTTACAAACATAATCCAATATCTATTTTTGGAATTCATAACAAATGTGTCAAATTGCCACAGTGGGTAATGGAACTGAACTGAGAAATAAGAAAGAGACCCTCACATCTATGGTCAAGTGATTTTTGACAAAGCTGTCAAACACACCTGTTCTAGTCTATTCAACAAATGATACTGGCAGTACTGGATATCCATATCTAAAAGAAAGAAAGAGGACCCCTACCTCATACCTTATACAAACATTAGCTCAAATTGAATAAGGACCTAAATATAAATGGTAGAACCATAAAACTCCTAGAACAAAATCTAGGGAAATATCTTCAAGATCTTGTGGTAGGCAGTAGTTTCTTAAACCTTATACCCAAAGTACAGCAATGAAAGAAAAAAAATACATAAACTGGACCTCCTTAAAATTAATCAATTTTGTTCTTCAAAAGACTTTGTCAAGGAAATAAAAAGGCAACCTGTTCAATGGGATAAATTATTTGGAAACCACATATCCTATAAGGGTTTGATATGCATGTTATATGAAAAGATCATACAACTCAACAATAAAAAGACAAGCAACCCAATTACAAATGGGCAAAAGACTTGAATAAACATTTTTCCAAAGAGGAAATACAGATGGCCAAAAACACATGAAAGAAATGTTCAACATACCTACCTATTAGGGAAATGCAGATCAAAACCACAATAAGACACCATTTAGCACCTTATAGAATGGACATTGTTTTTTTAAAAAAGAGAAATATAAGTGCTGGAGAGGATGTGGAGAAGTAGGAACAGTCTTTAACTTTTGGTGGAAATGTAGAATGGTACAGCCTCTGTGGAAGACAGTTTGGCAGTACCTCAAGAAGCTGAATATAGAACTGTCAAATGATACAGCAATCCCATTACTAGGAATATATTAAGAAGAACTAAAAGCCAGGATGAAAATTGTCATTTTCATACCAACATTCATAGCAGCATTATTCACAACTGCTAAAATATGGAACAACACAAGTGCCTATCAGTTGATAAATGGATAAACAAAATGTGGTATATATGAACAATGGAATATTATTCAGCTATAAGAAGAAGTGAAATCAGGGTGCCTATGACAACATAGATGAACTTGGAGGATATTATGTTGAGTGAAATAAGCCAGACATGAAAGGACAAATACTATATGGTCTCACTAATATGAACTAAATATGATGAGTAAACTCATGGGGAAACTATAGAGTATAGGTTACTAGGAGATAGAGTATGAATTGAGAATGGGAGCTGATGCTTAATTTAGTATGTAGAATTTTTAATAAGGTTTATTATGAAAGTGTGGATATGAATAGAGTCGATGGTAACACATAGTGAGCACAACTAACACTGCTGATTTATAAATGTGATTGTGACTAAAAGGTGTAGTCTGTGGATGTAAATGTCAATTGAAAGGAAGCTAGAGAAAAATCTAGGGACTGTATAACATAGTGATTTTGGTGGTGGATGAAGATTGTGGTTAAACCTAAGAATGTTCTTTTGCAAAGGGTTCTAACTGTAGGTAGCAGTAATATTGTGATATTTTTGTAGCAATGGCAAAGAAGATGTACTAGTTCTAAGGCACAAAAATGGGGGTATAAGCAGGTGTAGGATTTTTCCTTTTGGAGTAATGAAAATGTTCTAATATTGACTGAGGTGATGGCAATATAACTCTGTGATGGAAATGAGCACCCCTGAGTGTACACTTTGAATGGATTGTGCAAAGCATGAGACTGTATAACATGGGGAACCTATTGGTGGAAGATGAACTGTGTTTATTTTACACAGACCATATTTTGATATACAGAACACAGTCCACTGTTTGTTATACAGAACAAAGATGAAAATGTTCTTTCATGAACTATAACAAATACATTGTACTAATACAGGGTGTTTAGGGAAAAATACATCAAATGTAAGATATAGGCAATAGTTAGTAGTAATATAATTAATAGTAATATTCTGAAACTGCTCTTTCATAGTTTGCAACAAATGTTTCATGACAGTGCAAGGTGTTGGTCGTGGGACATTGTATGGGAGCCTTGTGTGATGATATGCATGTTTGTTTTGCAAGTTCACAACTTTTACTATATACTTTTTGTTTATATATGTTCATGTATGAATGATATGCTTTAATAAAAATTTATATTAAAAACTGATTCAAACAACAACAACAAAATAGGGTGGATTTGGGGAAAAGTACACAAATGTAAGATATGGACAATAGTTAATAGTAATATTTTGATGATGCTCTTTCATCATCTGTAACAAATATTCCACAACAATGAAAGGTATTGGTGATGAGATGATGTATGGAGACCTGAGTGCTAGGTATGCTAGTTTTGTAAGTTCACAAGTTTTACTATACACTTATTGTTTATGTGTTCATGTATGCCTGAAATATTACAATAAAAATTCTTTAAATTAAAAAAAGAAAGAAAATGTCTGAATGGGAAGATGGAAACGGCAACAGGCAGAGTGATGCAGTGTTTTACCAAAGGATCGCTTCATTTTTCTCATTTTATTATGAATAATTTAACACATACAAAATAATTTATAAAACTTACATATGTGAGTTATGAAGCAGAATAATAAAAAGAATTCCTGTGAAAACACCGTTAAGAATGAAAATGATATGCCTTGTTTACACTTCCCTGCTCCTTTCAGAGGCAACCTCTGGCCTTCCTTTTGTTTGATTTATTCACTTTCTTTTTTTCACAGTGTTAACACTTGTGTATATATTTCCAAACAACATATTGTTTAGTTTTGCTTCCATTGGGACTTCAAGAAAATATGTTATACAATATATATGTAATAGCAGAACAGAAATTATATTTGGTGCCTCATCATCCTGCCTGGCTTAGCTGTAACTTTCCTTTGAGCGTCCCCCTCCATCAGCCCTGCCCTCAGCAAAGCTATTAGCAGAGCCTGTACCTCTTTGGATGGTAAGAGAGGCCTTAGTTTCTCCCAACAGTCCCTGCTGCTTCTTCTCCAAAGGGTCTGGCTCCCCATACAGTTTGGATGCTAAGAGCTGCCCTTGGCCTCTCCAAATGGCTCCTGAGGCTGCTGCTCTGCTCAGCCCCTTAACCATTTGCTCTGCATAATTTACTGGCAAGACCTGTATCTCCGTATGGCCTGGAGGATAAGAAGCTGCCTCTCAGCACCTCCAAATGGTCCTGCTGCTCCTGCTTTTCCAGCTGTATGGCTGGAAATACTATATAGTTTGAATCTTCCAATCCTCGGCATCAACTGGAAAACCATGTCCCTCCCCCCTGGATCACAAGGAAGGAAAGAGCAGTGACCCATAGTTGCTTCTTCCCTGTTTCCACCACAGACCCTTGCAGGAGCCTCGATTAGGAAACCAGGGCCCCTCTACCACCCTCACTCTCTCTTCTCCCCTTCCAGGGCTTTTGATCTAAACAAAACTGTCCTTTCATGCATTCTCAGAGGCTGGCTGGAGGTATTTGTGCCTCATCAGCCAAAGGATTTGAATGTAACATCCAAAGCAATATATTCCTGTGTGACTTGCTTTTCTTGTTCTGTTGTGGCCAATGAGAAATAACCTAAATGGCACTCTTGGGAACACGGCTGAACCAAGTTTTATTAAGCGCGGGCCCAGAGGAGAGTTAGATCTCCAAAAAACCTGAGCATCCTTTTCAGATTTTCATAAGTTTATATAGGTACACTAAATGGGCAAATTACTGAGCAAGTGGGCAGGCGGGTTATAAAGGCAAAGAAGGTAGGTTAGTTTATCTTTCTAAAAGCAAAAGGCCATTAGGGAGGGAAAAGAGTCATTATCTGTATAAAGTTGTAAATTTCAATTCAAAGGGGCAGCCTGGGGTGCTAATCTTCCTGACCTGGATTCCAAGGAGAAAAGGGGAGGATGGAGGGGAGAGAGAGACTAGGGACAGAGGGGAGTTTATTTTCTTAAAGCTGTTGGGTTCTGCTGAGAGTGGGGTTGGGGGTCCCTGTGCTTTCCTTATCATTCCCCCCTTTTGATGCCTTTATAATTCTTTATGGGGCATCACTTGCTAGCATGGGGATTCTTCTATAGTCCCCAAGGGCTGATATTTAACATCACTTTGTGTTTTAGGGCATTTAAGTGGGAAGTGATGTGTTAGGTACCATAGAATGCATGCCCCAAAAATTAAGAGGAAAAAGACTGAGGCTATTACTGGCATAAATGGAAAAATCCAAGATAGGAGATACTGGAAGAAATTTCCATTGGCAGATGCCTGGCATACATGGTTTAAATGGTCTTTGGCCCATTCCTTTAACAGGGACACTTTGTCCCTGACTATTCCTGAGGGGTTTGCATAGAAATAGCATTCTTCCCCCAGGGCCTGACAGATCCCCCCTGAACAAGTGGTGAGCAACTCTAATCCTCACCTGTTTTGCAAAACCACTTCCGCCAATGAGTCTATCTGGTCTTGCAACCCGTTGAGAGCCCCCGATATTTCTTCGAGGTCATTTGATGTTTCCTGAGCTAGTGTTTGTAAGCCCTCCTGACCAACTGTGAGAGAAGCCCCCATTACTGCTGCACTCCTGACCACTCCTAGTCCTAAGAGTATCGGAATTGCCTATATTGCTCGTTTGGCTCGGGAGAGCTCTCCCGGCAATTCATTTCCATACACTGAAAATGATGGTACTGGCCAAGCCAGGTAGCAGATGCCCTGGCCATCCTGGGGTAGGCACCGGTAGGTGTTGGTGCCACAGACCCAGATGGTGGAGTTTGCGGCACATTGGTCAGGCTCATTGAGTGGGTGGGTGGTGTCACAGTTAGCCCTTCCAAGAGGGAGGATGGTTGAAGGAGACCTGGTAGTTATGTTTTGACAGTTAGCTAGTTTTCCTGGGGGTTCAGTTATGTGGACTGGGAGGGGCCTGGTTCTTGCCACAGAGCTGTCATGGGTTAGGGGGGTTACATTCCATCAGACAGGTACAGGGAAGATGGCTAGACTGGAAGAAGTGCATAGCCAGCAGGAGGCTGATATATCAGGTCGAGATTCATTTAGGAGTTGCTTGAAATTTCAAACCTGGTTCAAAAGAATGTTGCGGGGGGCTGTTCTAACTTTGCTTTTAGCATCTGGGTGGCTTTACTGATATTTTTCATCAGGGCTTTTTCTGGGGGTTGGGTTACCGGGATCAGTTGGACCAGTATGAGGTCTCCTGGGTCCGGCCCTGATGGGTTGTATATTCCGATTCCTAGTTTCAGTCCTGCCTGGGCTTTTGAAAAGGTATTTTCTGATCCAGTAGTTTTATTTAATAAGGTAAATTTTATGGGGTCACAGGTTTCTATGCCGCACCCAGCCTTGCTGGGGATTTTCTGTAGGAGATACGGAGAAGTCGGTGGGACTCCCTTCCAAGGAGCGGTGGCACCTACTAGCAAGCTCCAAGAGTGGCAGAATCCTCTGTCTTTTTTGGGGTCTCAGCAGAGGTATTTGTCATAACTCCCATAGCTGCGACCCCTAAACACACTTCCGGAGGCCAGTATGGGGGCGTGGGGGTATGGGGCAGCCAGCAAGGTGTAAGGAGTGTAATCTTGCATTGTTCTGCAAGCGTCAAATATTACAGAGGCTGAAGTTGTCCCTGCTGGGAATGGAACTGAAGCATTCAGCATGGATTGTTTGCCCCAGCTTTGACTAACTTGCAGCTGCCATAGATTTTGGAGGCGGGTATCGGCTCTTAGGGAGGGGGCAAGGAAGTAAAGGACAAGCAAGTTAAGGCACAGAAGCATCCTATTATACACCAGTAAGCAATTGCAATTAGGGCTCTATTCACAACAGTCCATCTGCAGGGGCCACAGCAGTGAGTCCAACTCCAAATACCAAGGCGAGCAGGCTGTATAAGCACAGGATCCACCAGGAGCAGGGGTCCATTCAGCCGGCATTTTACGAGGTCAGTGTTCGAGGATTCCGGGTGACTCACTCTCAAGGTGTGGTTGGGTACGGGTTGGGCTGTCCGGCTCTCCTGCTCTTTATTGGGGTGTGCCTTCTTGACCCTGGAATGATGGATCCAAGGGGTGATGCCTGAAACTTTAAGAGCAGTGGGAGTTACAAGGATTACAGTGTGTGGACCTGACCAGGAAGGCTGGAGGGGTTCTTTTTTCCTGTCTTTGACCCAGACCAGGTCCCCTGGCCAGTGGGGGTGCACCAGGTGTCCCAGGGGGATGACATTCTGGGACAAGACAGTTTTATGTATTTTGGCAAGAGTTTTCCCTAGCTGCTGGAGAATGGAATCTTGTAGCTTCTCCCAGAAGTTTGAGATTTCCTCTGAATGCCCGGATATTTGGGGGTGGCTGCCAAAACAGAATTTCAAAGGGTGAGTAGCCAGTGGGTCCTGGGGTGCACCTAATTTGGAGAAGGGTCAAGGGAAGTAAGTCTACCCAGGGGAAACCAGTTTCCTGGAAGAATTTGTCTAGGGTGGATTTGAGGGTTCGATTCATGCGTTCAACTTTCCCTGAGCTCTGGAGTCTGTAAGCAGTATGGAGTTTCTACTTGATTCCTAACATTTTTGCAAGCTCTTGGACTATGGAAGCCATGAAGGCCGGGCCATTGCCATTTCCAATTGACAGCAGCAGCCCCTGTCATGGAATGATTTCTCTAAGCAAAGCCTTAGTCATTTCTCTTGCCTTTTCAGTGTGAGTGCGGAAAGTTTTGACCCAACCTGAAAAGGTGCATATCATCACCAACAGATATTTGTACCCCCGACTTGGTTTCACTTCCATGAAGTCCACTGTGATATCTTCAAAGGGGGCCGTTCCCATATGCTGGACACCTGCCGGAGTACGGGGGCCCTGCAAGGGGTTGTTTTTGGCACAAACTTGGTACTGGTTGCTGATGGTGGCACAGAGAGAAGTTAACCAGGCTATGTAGTAGTATCTCACGAGCAAGACTTCTAGTGCCGTTTTCCCTAGGTGGGTGAGTTGGTGGTATTTCTGGATGAGGGCATGAGCGGCTCCCTTTGGTACAAAAATCCGATTATCCGGGAGCAGCCAAGCTCCTTCGGGGATTCAGCTTCCCCCTTCTCTTTCAGCCAACTCCTGTTCTTCCTGGGTATAGCTTAGTTGATCAGTCTTTTGTCCTAAGAGGGACAGTTGCGGTGTTAATTCTGGGACTTGTATTCCATGGGTTCCTTTAGCCACTTGCCGTACTGCTTTGTTAGCCCATCTGTTTCCTTTACAGACCACATCCATTCCTTTCTGATGTCCCCAGCAGTGGATGATGGTGACTGTTTGGTTTCCAGATTGCTTCTAACAGTTGGAGAATTTCTTCTTTGTTTTTTATTTCCTTCCTCCCTGGGGTTAGGAGACCTCTTTCTTTATAAATTGCCCCATGGATATGAACGGTAGCAAATGCGTACTTAGAGTCAGTGTAAATATTTACCACTTGCCCGGCGGCTAGCTGCAGGGCTCAGACCAGCACCCAGAGCTCTGACCGTTGTGCCAGAGCTCTGACCGTTGCACAGACCATCCCCGTGGTAGAGACGTTGCTTCCACCATCCATTCAGTAGTGGTGACTGCATACGCAGCAAGCTTTTCCCCATTTTTAACAAGACAGCTCCCATCTGTAAATAGTGTCTGATCTGGGGAAGGGAGCTGTTTGTCTTGGAGGTCAGGGTGACTGGCGTAAACCTCTTCTGTCACTTCAATGCAGTCGTGTTCTGGAGCCCCTTCCTCTTCTGGCAAAAAGGTGGCAGGGTTTAGACTGCGCACCATTTCTATTGACACACTGGGGTTTTCACATAGTAAACCTTGATAATGTGCGAGTTGGGGATTTGATATTCACCAATGCCCATGTGAGTTCATTAGGGCAGTGACTGTGTGTGGCACCATAATGTGAATGGCCTGTCTGAAAGTTAATTTGTCAGCTTCTTTGATGAGGGTCACGGTTGCTGCCACCCTGTAGCCACGGAGTCCAGCTGCTTGGAGAGGTAAGCAATAGGTCTTTGCCAGAGGCTGTCTGTTTGTGTGAGAACCCCCAGTGCTACTCTGTTCTTTTCATGCACGAACAGGTTAAAGTTTCAAGTTACATCTGGGAGCCCCAAGGCAGGGGCTCGGCTTAGTTATCTTTTGATGTTTTGAAAGGCCCCCTGTTGAGTTCTCCCCAGGTAAGAGGCTCTTTTTCCAGACCCACCAGGGCTTCATAAAGGGGCTTGGCCATTGCTGCAAACCTGGGAATCCAGATGTGGCAGAACCCTGCAGCTCCGAGGAACTCGCAAAGTTGTCTTTTTGTGGTCGGGGTAGGGATGGTGCAGATCACTTTCTTTCATTTGGGTCTGAGCGTCCGGTGTCCTTGCGTGATGCTGAATCCCAGGTACTTGACTTGCTGTTTACAGATCTGAGCCTTCCTCCAAGACACTTTGTACCCAGTCTGTGTTAAAAGTTGTAGGAGAGTCTGGGTCCCTCTCCAGCAGTCTTCTTCCATTTCACTGGCAAGAAGGTCATCTACATATTGTAAGAGGGCACACCTGCAGTTTTCCTGGGGTAGGTGGTCAAATCTGCCAAAGCTTCCCCGAAAAGGGTAGGGGAGTTTTTGAAGCACTGCAGGAGCCGGGTCCAGGTTAGCTGAGTTTTCTGCCAGGTTTTGTTTTCTTCCCATTCAAAGGCAAACAGAGGCTGGCTCACACGGGCCAGCCACAGGCAGAAGAAGACATCTTTCAGGTTCAGGCAAGTGAACCAGGCGGCTTCAGGTGGCAACTGTCCTAACAAGGTGTAAGGGTTAGGAGCAACCTGATGTAAGGTGAGAGTGGCATTATTAATGGCTTGTAGATACTTCACTGGTCGATATCCGGTCCCATCTGGCCTTTTACTGGCAATAATGGGGTGTTACAAGGTGACTGGCATTCGATTAGGATCCCCTCTCTCTTTAGGCAGTTTATATGTTCGGCTATGCCCAATTGTGCTTCATGGGGGATCGGATACTGCCTCTGCCGGATCAGGATCAATCCAGGCTTCAGGTCGATGATGATGGGTTCATGGTTCTGTGTCATTCCCAGTGGGTTTTTTTTCTGCCCAAACTTGGGGAAAAAGTTCCAGCAGTTTTTCTGGATTCTGACCTGAACTTTCTTCCGCATGAAGTCTCCATTCTTCACTTCAGGGCATGGTGACGAGGAGAATGAGACTGGTCCCGAAGCTTAAGCTTGCTTGCCCTCCAGGTTTGAAGGTAATCTGGGCCCCCAGTTTGGTTAAGAGGTCTCTACCAAGCAGGGGAACTGGATATTCAGGCAGGTACAGAAAATCATGAGTTACTTCGTGGCCACTGAGCTGGCAAGTTCTTGACTGGCAAAAGGCCATTGGTTTGACTGGTCCCCAGTCGCTCCTATGATATTAGCGGTTTTTCCACTAAAGGGGTCGACGGGTGTTGTGATCACAGAATGTTCAATGCCAGTGTCTACCATGAAAGCCATTGACTGGCCCCTGACTTGTAATTTGACCATGGGCTCCTGGGGGCCAAGTTCCAGTGAGCCTGGTCGCCCCTATTCAGGGTTGTGTCCTGCCAGTCTGAACAAATGGTCTCCGGGCTCAGGTCAGTATTTCCCTTTAGGGATGTTCCCTCCATGTGCCTGAGTCTTTTGGGGGCACTCCTTTTTCCAGTGTCCACTCTCTTTGCAGTAAGCACATTGGTCTCTGGCCAGCGGTATCCTTCTGGTGCTTGTCCCCCCTTTTCGAGGTGGTCCTTCTCATCTGGTGGGGTCAGGATTTCCTAAGGCTGCTGCTAGTAGGGAGGCTGGATGTTTTATTCACTTGGCTTTTTCATTCAGTGGCTACATCTTGATTGATGAATACTTTGTTGGCAACTTCCAGTAGTTGAGTGATGTTCATGCCTGCCAACCCTTCTAATTTTTGGAGCTTTCATTTAATGTCCATTGCCGTCTGTGCAACAAAAGTGGCATTCACCATCCTCTGGTTTTTCCGGAGTTTCTGGGTCAAAAGGAGTGTAGATCCTGAAGGCCTCACAAAGCTGCTCATAGAAATCTCCTGGAGACTCATTGGGCTTCTGAGTAACTAAAGTCTTCTTTGTCATGATTGTGGGTTGTTTAGCCCCTTCTTGGACCCATCAGAGGAGAGCATCCCAGTATTGCTAGAGCACAGCCATAACCTGTTCAGTGCTGAAGTCCCAGTTAGGTTGGGTTTCTGGTGCTGCTTCTCATGCCCAATCTTCCAGGTTTAAGACGCCAGTAGGGGCCTGCTCTTGCAGCCACTTTTGGGCTTTTGTCAGAATTCATCGCTTCTCCTCCATATTAAAGAAAGTCAGAAGGAGTTGGCAGCAATCATCCCAAGTAGGACAATGGGTTTGGAAAATTGATTCCATGAGATCAATAAGGGCCTGGGGTTTCTCTGAGTAGGAGAGGGTGCGGTACGTCCAGTTTAAGAGGTCTGTAGTTGTGAAGGGCTGGTAGTATAATGCAGGCTTCCCAAGTTGGATGGTCCCATTTTCGCTGATCTGGGCTGGACCCTGTGTTTCACAGAGGGGCATCTGTAATGCAGGTTGTGCTGACCGGAGTCTCCTTACTAGTGGGGTTGCAGGGCTTTCCTCAGAGGGGGCCAATGTTCCTGGAGGAGCCAAAGGTGGATGTGTTGCTGGGAGATCTGCCTGTATTCCCAGGCTAGGAAGAGAGACTGAAGGTGGGGGTGTTTCTGGGAGATCTGCCGGTGCTCCTGGGCCAGAAGGAAGGGCTAGAGTGGCCAGAGCATATGGCGGTGGGGGTGGGGGTGGGTCCTCCTCTGAGGGCCCTTGATGAATGACTTCTGGAGCCCCATTTCCTGTGCATCCAGAACCCTGCTGTCTCTTTTTTCCAAAACACAATCGAACCCAAGGGGGCAGAGCCTGGGCTATCTCCAACCAAAAGTCGATGTAGGGAAAATGATCAGTGTGGCCAGGAGTTCCTGTGACCACCAGCCACACTGCACAGACCCTAGCTATATTCAGGGTCCCTTCCAAGGGCCAATCGACATTAAAAGTGGGCCACTCTACTTCATGTAAGGCTCAGAGGGTGCCGCGGTTCATCCAGATGCCATAATCTCCAGAAAAGCCCTTCTGAAATTTTTGAGCATGCAGTTTAAGACAGTAGGTTTTGACTATGATGAGCCCATATGCTGTGTCGGTGGCGCAAGACAGACAAAGGAAGGGGGTGCCTCTTTCAAGGCCACTCAGATGCACGCTTGTCCATGTCTCTCATGAAAACTTAGACTCGTCTTAGCTAAGGCACCTGGGCAATTTTCAGGTGAGCCATTATGCCATATGACGCAGTCGCGGAAAACAGGTTGGGGCCCACACTGGCTCCGTAGCATATGCCGAGGGGTCACAGACTGGTACGGCAGGCGCAAGCCCCTGCCGTCCACATTCATTCACACAGTCACTCAGAGGTTATGCAGTCCCTCCCACAGAGATTGCCCTATTCTGGAATCTCAGTACTCGAGATTTCAGGAGGTGATCAGTCTCCTCTTCTGTCCGGAGACTGAGGGCTTGGCACCCAGGGCCTTACCTTTCTGGAGTCTTCTGGCACTGTTCAGTCCGCCTCCCCACTGACTCACACCGGGGTGTAGGGACATGGCCTGTGGGGACTGCCTCAGAAGGAGGTCCCATCAAGAGGACAGGTGGTGCCCACTTCATTCGCTCAGAGATCACTGTTGGCCGCGCCCATCAGCTCCAAGCCAGAGGCACAATGGGCCTGCTCAGTTGAGTTTCCTGTCAGGGAACCAAATGTTGCGGCAAACCAGAAATAACCCAAAACGGCACTCTTGGGAGCGTGGGTGAACCAAGTTTAATTACGCATAGGCCCAGAAGAGAGTTAAGTCTCCAAAAGATCTGCCCGCCCTTTTCCTATTTTCATGAGTTTATATAGGTACACTAAGTGGGCAAATTCCTGAGCAAGCAGGCAGGCTGGGTTAAAAAAGAAAAGAAGCTAGGTTAGTTTATCTTTCTAAAAGCAGAAGGCCATTAGGGATGGAAAAGAGTCATTATCTGTATAGAGTTGTAAATTTCAATTCAAAGGGCAACCTGGGGTACTTATCTTCCTTACTTGGATTCCAAGGAGAAAAGGGGGGGAGGGAGGAGAGAGAGAGAGAGACTAGGGACTGAGGGGAGTTTATTTTCTTAAAGCTGTGGGTTTCTCACCTTGAGCCTAGTTTCTTTCAGCACTGGAACTCTTCCCTCCTTTTCTTTTCTCTTTTCACCAGAATTCATTGACTATCTAGATTGTGTAATGGCACTAGGTTACTGGGCTTATGCAGAATGGCAAGGAGGTGGGGGTATGGGGATAGTGGGGGTAGGGTGGGAGTTGGGGGGATAGGGAGTGGGGGTGGAGAGGGGTGTGTCTTTACTGTACCCCTATAAAAGTGCTGTGAGTTTCATTTATATTGTGAATTGTTTTTTGTTTTGTTTTGTTTTTGGTGTTTCTTCCCCTCCCTCTGCCCTCAAAAAGTCTTTAAGAAATTAAAGAGGGGCAGGTGTCTGGGTTAAAACTAATCAGAGGCTTCTGTGGCATTTATGCCCCAGCTCTTTTATATTTTGGACAAGTTACACACTATCTGTGCCTCAGTTTCCTCATCTGTAAAAATGGCACCTGCCTACTAGTTGCTGTGAGGATGAAATGAGTGGATATTTGTAAAACATCAGGTCAAGTGCAACATAAGCATTAGCTATTATTTTTTAAATAATTTGTAACCTGGCACGTCCCGTGGAGAGCAGGTACTACCATGAGTAGAAACAGGCCTGCGGGAAAGAAAAAGACATCACCGCTTCCTGAAGCTGAAATTTGAAACCCTTGTGATGCACCTACTCAATCAGGAATCAAAATATTCAATTTCCCAGCAGTGCAGCCACAGATTGAAATAAGTACTTTGCAGAATGGAATCAAAGAGCCTCAGAATACCAAGGGTCTCAAAACTTGATTAGAATGGTAGCGTATATTTTGAAGCACTGATTGTGCTATTACAGAATTCTCTACCTAGCTGATAATGAACTGATAGGATCTCTTTCTGCCACCAAGCATGGATTATCAGGAAGACCAGATTATTGGAGGGGGACATGGCCATTTCTGCAGCAGGTGCCTCTCCTGGGCCAATAGCTGCACATTATGTGGGAGGGTGGCTCATTGTCAGTTGATTCTCCAAGTGTTGAGAAAGCCTGGGCTGATGGAATATTGATCTCAGGCTTGTTGGTTTCAATGGATTCAGGAGTGAGTTGCAATAAAACAAGCCTTTATTTTGATTTCTAGGTAGTTGTCATCCTGTTAATTTCTCTTTGTATGTAACTTTGCTTTCTGATTTCAGAAAGCACATGTTGCCTTTCTTGCAAAAAGGACCTTTATGGAACTACATGAAATACATTAGAGAAAATCCATCTGCGATCTCTAAGGTTCTATCTGCAAGCACTACTCTGAATTGAAAGCCTTCATGGTGGTGATGATTTTCAAGCCAGGTTGTAACTAAAGCTGTGTGTTCACTAGATTGACATAACTGTAGTGAGATATTTCAAATGTTAGGTAATCAAATCTGATGCAGGAAGAAGAGTTTACATTTCCATATTAGACACAATACATGCGCCCTGGGTCTTTGAGGCTCCTGAGGTGGGACTGAGCTGAGTGAATTAAAAACAGCTTAACTTTGTTTCCTGGTGTACTATCAATTAAGCAATTTCCAGAAGCAACTGCACAGATGGCATTTTACTTACTTTTATGGGGTAGTTTTCTATCCTTATGATCTAAGAGAAAATGATAGTGGGAAGCAATAAGACTTTCCTTATCACACTCTTTGTAATTTCTTAATGAGTCTACTTTGCTTCTACTTTGTGTCTTCCTGGGTCCAGAGGGCAAAAGCATTTTCTCCTGCCGTGTTCTATACCCTATCCTGGATCTATATTCATTTCTGATCAAAGTTTCAGCAGAAAACCATATTAGGTGTTCTTTAAGAGCTAGCCCTCTAAACAACAACCATACCTACAAGGCAAATGCACTTGATGTGATCAAATTTGTATTGAACTTAAAAATAGCAGAATAGAGGCAATATGCTAACAGAGGAAGCACACAACTCTGAGCCTATCTTGCAAATAATTTCCCCACCCTATGCCCCCATGCTTAAATTCAACCTCTATATAGTTCATTCCTTTGGGATTATGATGATTGTCCTCTTTTTGATAGCCTTACCATTTTTCAAAATTTGAAATTGAAAAGTAATATGTGCACATGGTTACAAACAACACATTATAAATGGGTAGGCAGTGAAAAGAAAGTCTCTCCTTTACCACAGACTCTAAGATCTCTATTTTCCTCCCCAGAATCAATCAGAGTAGCCATTGTCTTTTTTTTTTTCATATATTATATGCATATATAAGTGTGTATGTATATATTACTCCTCCTTTTTTAAACATATGTATGCATACTATATTCACTTTTTTATATTTTGCTGATAGCGATAAGAAATGCAAAAAATCCTGATGGTTTAACATGTCAAGTCTCCAACACTCTCAGGACTGCTACCCCTCTTACTAGAGAGAAAAACTGAAAACCAGTGATGACTGAGAGTGAAGGTGAGGATGGCTGGAAGTGAGGGCTGGTCCTAACATCACCTAAGTAGATACTTTAGACATTGTGTGGTAGCATTATAGTTATATTTCCTCACCTCTGCAGGACAGATCCTTTTTCATCTCCATGTCTCACCATCAAGGTCACCTCCTCAGAGAAGCCTTTCCAATCATTCTTTCTAAACTAGCTTCTCCTACTGCCCCCAGCCAGAGGATTATCACCATTTTCTGTGTAGCTGCACCAGCCAAGATGTTCTCAAGCATAATTTCCTATCATTTCTGTTGTGGAAAGAAGAGTGTTTTTTGCATTTTACAAATGCAAAATTATTTTATAGTATTGGAATATCCTCTTTTAAAGCATCAGTTTTCCTCACCTCCAGAGATTTTGGCACTTGCCACCTTCTAAGTGAAAAATCACATTAGTTAGACTCTGAGGTGAGTGAAGATGGGACTTATTTGTCTCATATCTCCAGGGTCTCAGGAAACATCTGCTGAATAGAGAAAAGAAGACAGGAGAATTCAGCTTATGGTGGTAAACGGGATGTATGAAATCTGATTGGTAATTTGAATATGGTCTTGAACCTGACCCTTTCAAGGTTTAGAGCTGTCCTCTGGAACACTATAGAGTCAATTCCACCCGTGCCACTTTGGGGGAAGCTACTATTAGTATAGCTTGTGTCCCTGTTCTTCTCCATGACTTTAACTTAATGGCTTTCAAAATGTCAGATGATGCATATTTTTTTTTAGCATTTTGAGGATAAAAAACAGTCGGGACAACAGCTACTTTTCTTACTACAGTTCAGCCAGTGTCAATCCCCACTTAATCTGGCAAGGTTCACATCAAGCAAGAGTAGATTCTCTGCTGATTTTCTTTCTTACCTAAAAAGGGAAGGTCTCAGGGTTTCTCTGCCAGGAGGATCCTCCAATTAATTATTCTGATGTAAGAACCTGATGCGGGCCTTCCACATGCTTATATCTGGAAAGCCCTCAGATTCCCAGTCACCCTTGCATTTCAGTTATGTGAGAGAGAACTACTGTCTGCATCTTTCCCTTTTATAAACAGAACATATTGAGGAAAAGTTACTACTTATATCTTATCTTTCTCTATGACAATATTTTCCAGTGATGAGATTTCTCCCACCTCTACTCAATTTCTCCTCCAACGAATCAAATTTTTGAAATCTAGAAGCAAATTAAAGTGACTTTTTATCATTATAGTAAATATTATCAATGAACTACCTTAGAAGGATTAATATTCAGATTTAAAAGAGGTATAATTCCCCACCAAAAATGAGACTACATTTAAACAGGATTTTACACAAAGTTTTTATGTTTTAACTTATTTTACTGAGTGCTCTAGTGGCTTTCTATGTGCTTTTCAAGCACCTTTTATTAACTTTTCATATTGTCCACAGTTCAGATGGCTAATAACAACCTTCCCAACTGCTGAGAAAAGAATGTATAATGGATTATCTCCAAGCCTGGTTGTCAGCCTTGGTGTGTGGCTTCTGACACAGAAAGAAACATTTCACAATAAATATTTAGTTCATTATCTTTCCAAAAGTCCCTGAAAGCAAACTGAGTGAAATGAATTCCAAACGGCTCATAGTATTACATGATCCTAAGTTATTCCAACCCTCACTGAGGGAATATATTATTTTAATTCATTAAGATGGCAATAATTGGGAGCTTCAATCCTTGCAGGAAATAAAACAATTAAGAAATCACAAAATCAAAGGCAAAAACCATACCTAAATAGATCAAGCAGCCATGATGCACAGAGCACCACTGCCTAGGGACTAGTTACGGAAATACTCTAGCTATAGACATGCCGGGTAAATAGAGAAGTGTAGGACTCACCACTGCTATGACCTGGAGCCTCTATTGTTTCTTTGTTGTTATACATTTTTCAAATCAGGAATTCTTGCAAGCTTTGGGGAAAATACAGACAATGACTTCTCTGCCATTGTGGAGGGTATAACTGCAGAACTTGGTGGTTGATTGCTTTGGACAGTGAGTGTGTGTGTGTGTGTGAAAATGAGAGAGAGAGAGAGAAGAAAGAAAGAAGGGAAGGAAGGCAGAAAGAAAGAAAATAAGGAGAAAGAAAAGATAAGAAATAAAGAAGACAAAGAGGAAGACAGACCAATGGAAAGAACGAACGAAAGAATGAAAGTAAGAAAGAGAGCAGGAAGACATGGAAAAGACTGAGGTAGTTCCAAGATTTTTTTGCTGAAGTCTTCCATTAAACTTGCTCCTTTATTTGCACACACATTCGACACAGAACTGCTAGATTCCAAAAGCATTCCTTACCATTTTTGCTCCTTCCTATTTCTAAAGAGAATTTGTTGACTCACATGAATAACGTACAATGACTTCTTGGCTCCCCACCATAACATCTGGTCTTTGACTTCTCATCCTCTAATTTTGAAGTTCTCTGATTCATTGTTAATTAAACAAAGATTTGTAGAGGGCTTACTCTGTGCCAGGTGCTGTTTTGGAGGCTGGGGATATAAGAGTGAACAAAACAAACAAAATTCCCTGGTCTGCATGGGATGGCCTCTCCCTTGCCTTATTTGAATCTTAGATTTTTAATTTTTTTATGCATGAGAGTCAGGCTTGAGTATCTCTAACCATAATTCTATTTTCCTCAGAAGCAATTAAGACTTAAACCCTGCTGAAGTGTATGTCCTTTCCCCAAGTCACTCTTGTTCGGCTTTTTTTCCACCAAAGAGCCTAAAATATGACATTAGGACCCCAAGACTTCCTGTAGCTTTTGGTTTTCATAATATTCAGGAATTGGCCCCAAGTCCCAGAGAAGAATACAAAGTTAACTATGGAATTTCTACTACAATTGGGAGTGAGAAGTAGTTTCTCTGATCTCTTCTTCTACTCAACTCGGGAAGAGATTTTTGCTTTTGTTTTCAATTTTAAAAGTGTAGATTTTCAAGAGGAGCTGAACTGGAACAAGGAGGCAGCTGTTCTAAGCATTGGAAGATCACTGAGGTTGGCAAAGAGAAGGCAGGGGAAGGGGGTATGTGCAGGGGTCCAGGGCTGGGAGGCGTGTCTCTTAATAAACTGAAGAACTAGGCCCAGGGATGCTTTGTAAATATATGAGGGATGCCATGTGCAATCATCTGAAGTACCTGCTGATATCCCCGGTGCCTGATAAATTTAGAGAGCATTTTCCTATTTCCCTTAATGTTTCTCTGCAAGTTCCATCTCATTTCTTGCATTAACGAGGGCATTCTTTATACCTAAACAAAACCCCTACTGTCAGAACTCAAGCCTGTTACCTGCACCCATCCTCTCTGCCAGGATCCCAGGCAGAGCCAAGGAGGAGCCTCTACCTGCTGGGGGCACATAGGGCTGTCACCAACAGGTAAGGGGGACTTATCCTGTCTAAACACCTTTGACTTGCCCACATGATGGAGAACATCACCCCCACTCCCTCTCCTACATCCCCTGGCTCCCAGATTGTGCCAATGTGCTATGTGTGCTGACAAGGCAGCCCAGATTCTTTTGGGTTCACTGCAATTGAGCACAATTTTGGTGGGCACTGTGCCTCCCACTGACTTACAGAGCTGAATAAAGTGGCATCTAGTCAGTGGGTGCATCAAAAATGGAAGTGGTAGGTATTATAATTGAAGGGATGTGTAAAGTGTAATGGCAAGATGGAAGGAAGAGCAATTAATTCTGCTGGTTGGTGGAGAACAAAGTCTAGCAGGGAGGTGACATTTGAACTAGAACTTTAAGGGTGAGTGGATCTTCCAGGGACATAGGGAGGAGCAATATTCTACACTCCGAGGTATGACAGTGCTGGACACAACCAGGACTATGGATTAGTTCACATGCTCATGTATTATTCTCCTTATGGTTGGGCTAGAGAGAGGGTTCAAAACACAGACTTGAAGGCCATGCTATGGAGTGGAATTGGATTTGGTATTATGGCCATAATGTAGGCAAGCAGTGATGTGGCCCTGGGCTGGGGCCATGTCCCCAGTCTGACCCTGTCTCCTGAATTCCTACCTCTTTTACAACTGCCAACTATATGTTTCCATTCATAGGTTTAATGGACATCTCAAGCTTCCAAAACAGAACTGCTGATCTTCCCTTCCCCAAAGCTGTTCCCTCCCCAGCCTGCCTATCTCAGTTGATGGGAATGTCATCCTTTCAATTTCTCAGGACAAAAATCTTGGAGTCACCCCTGATTTACCTCTTTCAAACCCCCCATTTAACCAACTGGAAGATCCCACTGGCCCTGCCTTCCTCTTTTTTTTTTTTTTTTTTTTTTTTCCTCACATGTCTGGGTGTCTTTGATTGATTGCTGGGTATGGAAGTTGTTTGAGATTATTTTATGAATCCCAAAAAGAGAAAGATTATGTTTGTAAACTCATCTATTCCTCTGGGTTTGCTACCTTTTTTTTTTTTTTTTTTTTTTATTATGGGTAAAAATCAAAATTCTCACAATACATACAAACATTTGCAAAATGATATATAAATATATATGCATATATACCTCCACCACTACATCTCTGGCCTCAGTCACTTCACATTTCTCCTGCTTCTACCCTTGCCCTACAGTCCATCCCCAGCACAGCAGCCTGAGTGATCTTTTTAAAACAGGAATTGGATATCACCACTTCTCTGCTCAAAATCCTATAGTGGCTGCCGTGTCACTCAGAAGTAAAGCGGATGTCCTAACAGTGGCCTAAAGGCAATACCCAGTCCCCAGTCACCTCTTAGACCTCAGCTCCAACCACTCCCTGTGCACACACTCCCCTCCTTCCCTGCTGGCATCCTCCCTATTCTTTAAACATGCCATGCACACTTCTGCCTTGAGGCCTTGGCTCCAGCAGGTCCCTCTACCTGGAACGCATTCCCCAAGTTGTTCACCTAGATAACTCCCTTGACTCCTTCCAAAGTTCAAGCCTCACTCTCTCCGGAAGGCCTACACTGCCCACTGTATCTAGCACTGCTACCTGCCTTTGCCCAGCACAGCTCATCTAACTATCCTACGCTCCTTTTTATTTCCATAGCACCTACCACTTTCCAGCATATTATATGATTTTCTTATTTATTTTACTTATTGCTTATTGTCTTTCTCCATTCAAATGTAGATCTGCAAGGGAAGGGTTTGTTGTCCATTTTTCTCAGTACTTTATTCCAAAGCACCTAGAATATTGCTTGGCACTGAAGAAGGACTCAGAAAACATTGAATGAATGAATGAGGAGTTCAAATTCGCTGGAAAGTGTAGCAGATTAGGGCAGCAGAGATGCAGCTATTGGCATCCTACTGGCTTTGAGGGTTGAGAGAAGAGTACAAAATGATTCTGGAATCCTTAGTTTGGGTTGATACCTTTGCCTATCATGGGGAAGGCAGGAGGAGCAATAGGGTAATGAATGAGTTCTGCTTGGGTCATGTTGAGTGTGAATGCTTATGAAATATTCAAATTTAGTTACTTGGCATATGAATTTTGCTCAAGAGATTGTCCAGGCTAGAATTACTGTATTGATAGTCACCAACTAAGAAGTGGATGAGATCTCTCAGGGAGAGAGAACCAAATAAAAGTGAAGAAGGATGTGGGAAGGTGCCAGGGAACACTTACCTTTCTGGGTAAACCAGTATGCACTAGTCAGTATTCCCAGGTGCACAGAAGTAGGTCTTCACATACTTGAACACCGCTTTGGAAGATGGGGAGGCAGGCAATGCCTGAATAGGGAAAGGGTGAGAGAATCAGAGCAACTTAGTCACATTAAGAGTCTGTGCAATGCTTGGGTGGCCTCCTAGGCCTCTTTGTCTTCCTTGTCCCCCAGCTCCTGAGTCCCTCCTGCAGCATCTACCCCGAGCTTGGAGGTGGTTTCCAAATCAGATGGCTGACAGTAGAACCCTAGATTATAGCATTACCAGCGATTGCATTTCATATTCTAGACAATTTGCTACAAAGCTTCAGTTTCCAATTTCTCAGGACACTCAGAGATCAGTTAAGTGAATTTTGTGGGTTTACAAGAGCCAATGATGCTTGCTTCACCAAATGACTCTTTAAAGAAATTCAAACAAAAAACTATTTTCTTTTGTTGAAAAGAACATCTCAAGAAAAAGGCAGCAAATCTATATGCAAGTCTCCATCTTAGCCTCCAACACCAATGCTGATTGGAAGGATGTGTTTGGGCTTGCATATAATAGTTGTTATTGTGGAAAGCCAAGGACCCTGATAAATGCCTGCATCTGCAACTTAGTGCTCTTGACAGCTCTCTTTGAAATGGTTATTTTAAAGAAAGAATTGAATAGATTTCTTCAGTTCATGTGCAAGTGCAAAGAAAAAATGGAGTGTGTATCTCTCTTCAATTAAGAGAGAGGATTTTCTGGATGTGATAGCTGCTATCTTCAAGGCAGTTCTGAGCACAGTTGTGGGCTAATCAGGCAATGCCTTTGGGCCTCCCACTTCTCCTTTGCCATCCCCTTTTCTTCTTTAAATGTCTTCACCTTGGGCACTAGGGCCTTCTTCCTTCACTCTGTCTTCCTAGTCCAGGTATAATTGCTACAAATGGTCATGTGCTTGGGTCTATTTCTATAATAGTAATGATAACAGTAGTGGTAGTGCTGTTATTGTTATTGGTGGGAGTGGATGTTTCTGTTATCTAGTGCTACAATAATGTGGCATAACAAATGGTTCCAAAACTCTGGCTTAAAATAATGATCATTTCTTGTTTATCTGTGCTGGATGCCTGAAGGTTGACTGCTCTAGGTTGGGCTAGGCTAGGTGACTGTGATTTAAGTAATTTAAGGTGCAGGTCCACCTCACTTGACTTCTTACTTGGCGTTGGGTTCAGAATTGGTTTGTATGTATTCATTCTGGAGCCTAAAGTAAAGGAGCAACAGTTACTAGGGGTGGTGAGAGCGGGAATAGTTCCTCACATGGAATGAAAGAAGGACTAGAAGGCAAACAACATCATACAAGCCTCCATCTGCATCATGTCTGTCAATATCTCATTAACTGAAGCAAGTTACATGGCCAAGCTCAATCTCAAGGCATGGGGAAGCATGCTTTGCCTATCATAAGGCCAAAGTAAGTCATGTGGCCAACCCTATTAACAATAAGCAGGAAAGTATGTTCCTATTGTGAGGGAGGGGTAGGGAATGAATATTTGAATAGTCTACCACAATTGTCTGCAATTTTGTGGGGCATGTGCAAGGTCCCAACTCATTCATTCATTTGCTTATGTGTTCAACCAATATTTACTGAGCCCCTACTATGTGCCATGCATTGTACTAATCATTGAGGGTACATGAAGGAAGACTAAGAGGAGGTTAGAAACCCGTGGATCCCAGGATCTGGCTAGGAGACCCAGCTAAGGCCTGATATGATGGGCTAGAGAAAGGCAGATTATATATTGGGCTCTGGGAAGGGAGTAGTTTTAAGCTCAGAAAAGACTCAGCATCAGAGGGTCAGGGAGATTGGCTGTACCAGATGAGGGTATCTGGAACCAGGGTCCTGTGAGATCCAGGCATCAACTGGATTCTGAGGTGCTCAGAGAGATGACTGCCATCTTAGGGAGCTCTAGTACTTGGTCAGATTCAACCCAATGGGATAAGAGACCCAAGGAGATACTTCTGGAGCTCATTTAAATCATAGACAGGCTGGCTAGATGCTGGCAGAGCTATGCCTTGTGCTTATTTTATGCAGTGGTGGTTGACTGATAGACCCAATTTTTGTCTGGTCAAGATGGATGCTCAAAGCCATCTTCAAATTGATTCATATGCCTGTTGCTGGTGGCCATTTTGATTGCATTACACAAGAAAGGAATAAAGCTAAGCAGCCTAATACTTCATCCACTGGCATCAGTGAGGCACAAAGTGTTGAGACCTATTTCAAGGAGGAAAGCTCTCTCAGACAATCAAGAGATTGGAAAGTGAAATGATTAACGAGCTGGAAAAGACACTTATTAAGTCTCTTGGCAAATGAATAAGTAAAGCTTAGGAGAATCCTAGGATGGCAACAGTAGTCACCGAAAATATATTATATACACAGACCACTTCTATATATATACTCAAAGAGAGTGAAGACAGCGTCTTAACAGAAACTTGGGCATGAATGTTTATAGCAACATTATTCACCCTAGCCAAAAAGTGAAACAACCCAATCATTCATCAACAAATGAACTGATAAACAAAAGGTGGTACATATTAGAAAGAATGAAGTTCTGATACATGCAGCCACCTGGGAGAACCTTGTAAACATCATACTCAGTGAAATAAGCAAGACACATCAGGACAAATATTGTATGGTGTCACTTATAAGAAATGTCTAGAAATATAAAATTTGCAGAAACAGAAAGTAGATTAAAGGTTACCAGAGGATAAGGGAAGGAGGAAAGGGGTAATATGTTTGGTGGATATGTTGTGTTTGTAAATAAAATTAATTTAAAAATAATATGCAATTATGTCTGGAACAGTATTATTTTGTGATGCCATTACTAACTGATTTGGTTGGAACTGATTAGATAGTCAACTAATATTTAAACTTTCATTGAATTTAGGCCTGGAAAGGCCAATGTTAGCAGCTATGTTTCATGAAATCTTAATGTTTCATATTTTTGGCTGCACAAGTAGGATAAAAGAGGAAATGTTGTATAATCTTTTATGCCATTCATACTATTTGTCAGCCATTGAGTTTAGAAAAAAAGTTCTTTCACCATAGCAATAACTTTTAGAGCCACCGCAATAAAGAAAATTATGGAATTTTCTGAGGCACAAATTCAATGATCATTCTGAAATCACATCTAAGGTTTATAGAGCAGGGGACAGCAAACTATAACGTGAGTAAATTCTGACCTGCCAACATGTTTCTGTACATAAGGTTTTTGGAATACAATGACACTAATTCATAAATGTACTGTCTATGGCCACTGCTTTCATATCTTTGGCTGCTCAATACAGCAAATACCATGCAATGAGTAGGCTTAAACAATGGGAATTTATTAGCTCATTGTTTTGAGGCTAAAAGAAATTCCAAATCAAGGTGTCATCAAGATGATGCTTTCTTCCTGAAGACTGGATTCTAGGGTTGGCTGCCAGTGATCCTTGGTCCTAGACTCCACTGTTACATGGCAATGCACATGGTGGCCTTTCTCCTGGCCTCTCCATTCTCCTCCAGATTCCATTGAATTTCAGCTTCCTGCTCCCTGTGGCCCAACTTAATCATAATGGGTCTTAATCTTATTACTGGAGGCTTTGTAGATGAGCCCACAGAGAGAGAAGCCATGAGGAGCAGCCAGTATCTGTAAGTCAAAGGAGCCCAGAAGGGAAAGAAGACACCACCATGTATTTTTTCATTATGATTTCTATTGGCTGCTGAATTATGTACCTCTTCTCCCTGTTTTGCACCTTACAACTCCTGTCTTCTTCTCTGAGTATTTTGCTCCATGAGGCTCAGATCCTCTATTTTTCCATTCCCTCCAAGTAGCCCTTTTACAAGGCAGCTTTGTTATGCAGACTTTTACTCTACATATGGAGTATTTGAGGGTGAACATAACAGTATAAACAACTTAAAATTTAACATCAGTCATTACTTCTAAAAGACTTATCAACCATTACTCACCATAGTGATTTTTCTCTGACCCTGTCCTCTTCAAATTCCAATCCCCCACAGTGTTCTTGGTAACCTTTCCTCTTAAAGATTTATTCTCTCATTTGACTCCAGATTCCAACATCCTGCAGATTGGGACATTCTTTGCTCAGAATGGTTTTATCTTCTATATACTACCTTAAATTGGGCTCCCAAAAATGGGTTAAGGAGTTCTGCAAAACAAAATATATCCCCAAGAGGTTTAGTAACACTGCAAATGTTTTGAAAATATTGTGCTATTTTCACAATGTTGGTAGTAGTTGTTATTCTAACATATATTCTATCTACCAGAACAATCCCTGAAAGAGAGAGGGAGAAAGGTACAGAGGAAGGGGCTGGGGAGGGATTTTTTTTTGCTTTCACATGCATATTATCGGTTATGTTTGGAAATTACTTCATAAATGGTCTTTTCTTAAACAAAATATTCCCTCTAGCATCAGTAAAGTGCATGAGGCTGATGGGGCCAATGTCAGGGTTTCTGACTTTCAAATATTGCTTCTCTCGAATTCATAAATAAGATATGACCTATCCTTCCTTTGAACACATGAATGGTTAAGCTTTGGATAATAATAATAAAGGCTAATATTTATTGAACACTTTCTCTGTGCTAGAACTAGGAAGTACATGTTACATGGAATACCCATTTCCTCCACAAAACAACCCATGAAGTTGATTCTCTTATATTACCCCATTTTATAGATGTGGAAACTGACTGTGATAGTTAGGATTATTATTCAGCAAATAACCAAATCTCTCTATTTCTCACTCTGGATTAAGTAACCTTGATTTCAGTCTTGGATATGTGACTTGCTTTGGTCAAATGGATATTAGCAGAAATGATGTGAACAGATATGATGTGCTTGTTTTTTGAGGCTTGCCCTCTTTGGGTCTTTTCTTTTGCCTGGAGCCAAGTTCTGTACGCCCAGCCCAGCTCATGTTGGTCATTGAGAGCCCACCCTAGGTCAGCCAAACCCCAGCTTTCCTGAAGAGTGAGAAAACCATGTTTTTTTATATAAGGTGTTAAAATTTCAAGGATGCTTATTACACAGTGTTACTGCAACAAAGCTGACTGATATACTGAGGCTGAAAGTAAAACCTAGTCTGTATCCACAGCTATTGCTTTATGTTATACTATTCCCTCCTTTTATCTGTTAGGGTACTTATTTTTGTCTTAGCATTTTTATGCCCCTGTTTCCCCTTCCTCCTATTAGACTTCAAATTCCTAGAAAACACAATTCATCCCATCCATACCCCCCAGTTCCTATCATAAATCTATGTTCCTTGTTGCTATTCAGTAGAGATTTTGGATGGATGGTAAATTTGAGCCTCATGTTGTTGATGGCCACAAATGGAAATAATGTACTTATCACCACAGGTAAATAAATGTCATTGATTCCAGCTGGGACCGGGTGAAATTTAGAAATTGATTGACACAAACTTATTTCTGAGATAATGACAGAGCTAAGATCTGAGAGTGGAAGCAGTAAGGCGAATCACAGTAATTGCTTATACCACTGATGTTATCACCATTATTTCACCTTGGCATAAGGTGAAAGTCATTTTTGGATTCCTGTGAAGGTGTTGGTGTTTATAGTAAGTCTCATAGTTTTCTTGGCTGCTCAAGCAAATACCATGCAATGGGTTGACCTAAACAATGGGAATTTATTAGCTCATGGTTTTGAGGCTAGCAATAAGTCCAAATCAAGACATCATTAAGGCAATGCTTTCTTCCCAGAGACCGATGTTCTGAGGCTGGCAGCTGGTGATTGTTGTTCCTGGGCTCCTCTGTCACATTCCAGTGCACATGGCTGGCTCTCTAGGCCTCTCCCTTCTCTTTTGGGTTCTCTTGGGTTCTGGCTGCTCCCTCTGTGGCTTTCTCTCTCTCCCTCTGAATTTTATTCTGCTTATAAAGGACTCCAGTAATAGGATTAAGATCCATCCTGATTGAGGTAGGCCCCACCTTAACTGAAGTAATCTTATTCAAAGGTCCTACTTACAATGGTTTTACACCTTCAGGAATGGGTTAAGTTTAAGAACATGTTTTCTTGGACTACATACAGCTCCAAACCATCAGAGTAAGTGATAGCATAAAATGGAAACAATTTATAGATGACACTCTTTGCCTTCCCAAGAAGAAAACATTGGTGAAAATATGGGATTGTTATCTCTGTAACTTAGCTTTTTTCATTTCCTGGTTTTAGTTAAATAGGGTTCCTTAAAATGGTCAAAAATATGACATACTGGCATGCAATATACCTGTGCTACTCAGTGATTTCTGATGGTATTTACTTTTCTAACAAAAATATAAATCAAACTCTAAAAATGGAAAGAAAATACAAAGGAGCCCTACAGTACCCAGTATATTCTCAGAGCAACATAGAAAAAAGTATTCAGCAGATCAAGGTGAAAATATTATAGGTCAAAGATAGGTAGGGGTGGTGTGGCTAAATAAAGACAACCCACCCAGAACATTATGTGATGATTCTTTGTCTTTTTTTTTTTTTTTTTTTAAAGATTTTATTTATTTATTCATTTATCCCCCCCTTGCTGCTTGTGCTTGCTGGGTCAGCTAACCACGCCGTGCGGGCGGGCTTGCCTTCACCAGGAGGCCCCAGGACCCGAACCCAGGGCCTCCCATATGGTAAACGGGAGCCCTACTGATTGAGCCACAGCCGCTTCCCTGATTCTTTGTCTTGAGCCTGAAATAATGCTGGCTGCTTTTAGTCAAATGGCAGTAAAAATAGGGCAGGCTATTTCAGACAAAAAGGCTCAAAATAGGGCTGTGATCATCTCTTGCTATGTGACATCAGTGAGAATAGATATGGAACTCTCCAGTACATTTAAACCATGCCTGCCTTGTCAAACACCAAAGGTCCTAGATCTTGACCCTTTATGGGACATACAGGCCCTTTTCTTCCTTCCTTGGAGTCTCCAAGGATAAGGTTTGGCTCAAGGTATATGAGTTTCTGAGGGAGAGATTATAAGCATTTTAAGAAAGACTCCCAAAGTTGTTAGAGCATCTCAGAGCCAGCTGCTGGCTCAGCAACCCGTGGTACTACAAGGTGGTTAATCTCAGTGACTAGTTTGTCAAGGCTGCTGTGACAAATGCCCCACACTTAGTGGCTTAACTAACAGGAATTTATTGACTCACAGTTTGGAGGCTAGAAGTATAACATCAAGGAATTCCTGGCCATGCTTTCTCCTAGAGTGTGTAGCGTTCTGGTGCTGCTTTCCAGCTGTTTTAGTTTGCTAAGCTGTCAGAAATGTTTGGCTTTTACAATGGGTATTCATTAACTTACAAGCTTACAGTTCTGAGGCTGTGAAAATGTCCAAATCAAGGCATCATCAGGCAATGCTTTCCACCTGAAGACTGTCTGCCTGTGACCCTGTACTCTTCAAATGGCAAGGCACATGGTGGTGCCTCCTGGTCCCTCCATTTGCTTCTAGGTTTCATAGCTTTCAGCTTTTGGCTTCAGGAGCTTTCTCTCTCACCTTCTGTTTCTCTCTGTCTCTCTCTCTGTACTCATCCCACTTATAAAGGACTCCAGTAAGAGGATTTAGAACCACACTGGGCCACACTGCCAACTGAAGTAACCTAATCAAAAGGTCCCAGCCACAATAGGTTTACACCCACAGAAATGGATTAACTCTAAGAATGTAATTTTCTGGAGTCCATCCAGCTTCAAACCATCACACCAGCAGTCCTCCATCCCATGGTAATCTGTCTCCTCCTCTGGTTACTACTGCCATGTCCAATTTCCTTTGCTTGTAAGACTTCAGCCACATTGGATTAAGCCCACTCTTTTTCAGTTTGAGCACAACTTAACTAATAACATCTTCAAAAATAATACATACAAATGGGATCATCCCCACAGGACCAGGGGTTACGACTTGAATGTGTCTTTGTGGAGGACATGATTCAATCCCTAACACTACCCAGTGGGACATTTGACACAAAGTAGCATGTGCCATCTTGGGAAAGGGTTGGGGAGGTAGAGGAGGAAGGTGAGAGAAGGATTCTGTCTTTCTTTGCCAGAATGAACTGCAGCTTAACCCATATTGAATAGTAAACATGGAGGAGAAAAGAGCCCCAATTCAGTCCATAGCTTTCTAAGAAGGAAAACAGGAACTGGGAATCACTGTTTGTGTTTAAATTTCAGATAATAAGCCATCAGTTGATTTATTACTTTTTCTGAGAATATCATCTGTGTTCTCATGTTCTGTGCAGTGGAAGATTCAGAAGGGCTTTTATTAGTTAAGGTTTCAGCTGACAGTCCATTTGGGAGATGAAGCATACATAAAAAACTCATAACAGAAGACTGCATTATGCCAAAACATGTGCCATTAGCTCTAACTGTTGTTGAAAGGCAGAGAAGGGAGGGGACCAATGTGGATGGAAGCAGCCTGCAAAATTTCCTGGAGGGCAAGGAGCTCGCTTTGAAGCTGGAGAGATGGTCTTAGTTTCCTAGGGCTGCTGTGATAAAGTATCACAAACTTTATGGCTTAAAACAACAGAAATTTATTGTCTCACACTTCTGGAGGCTGGAAGTCCAAAATCAGGATATTGGCAGGGCCATGATCAATTGGAAGGTTCTAGGGAAGGATCTGTTCCCTGCCTTTCTCCTAGCTTCTGGTGATTCCTGGCAATCCTTGGCATTCCTTGACTTGTAGCTTTATCAATCCACTTTCTGCCTTTGTCTGCACATGGCTGTCTTCCCTCTGTGTCTGTCCAAATTTCCCTCTTTTGTAAGGACACTAGTTACATTGGATTAGGGCTGACCCTAATCCAGTATGACTTTATCTTAATTAATTGCATCTGCAAAGATCCTATTTCCAAATAAGTTCACATTTGCGGGTTCTGGTGGGTGTAATTTTGGGAGGACAGTAGTCAAGCCAGTACAAATGGGATGGGATATTCAAATAAGTGGAGAAGGAATATGCAGGGCATTTCTGGCCAAGAGAAAAGCCTGAACAGAGTCTTTGGAGGTAAATGAACACAGGTGAAGCCAGAGTTCAGGAAGGAATAGAGATGAGACCTGTCTGATTGCAGCTGAGTGTGTAGTTAGGGAAAGAAGCAGTGGTGTGAGGGAGGTGTTGGGGAGACTGGAGAGGGTAAAGGGGGTCAGATAAAGTGCCTTTGAAAGCTTCAGCAACTGAGAAGGGAGTTGCTCTTGCTGCTGCTAGCAGTGAGGATGGGTTAGAGGTGAGACCCAGGGGGCCAGTTATAAAGTTTTGGTTTGTTCAGGTCTCTGTGGGTCTTGAAGGACCAGAAAATAAGAAGGGTTATTGACCTTATGCTCCTATAACACTTGTCCTTCTCTAACCTGAGCACCATCACTGCCACTACCAGCTCCCCTGCAGAAAATGCATTCTTCTAGTTCCTAATCCTCAAGAGATTCATGCAGGAGGTAAGAAGAACCAAAGAATAGATTCATCCTTACATTTCCAAACTCTTTGTGCTATCCTAAGAGACAGATTTTCAAGAAAAATCACTAAGCTTGAACATATGGATGAGTGCTGAGTTTAATTAAATTTGATTTAACAAAATAAAGAAATATGATCTACCTTGCCTTCAAGTATTGTACTTCATAGTACGCTGCTACCATCATATATTGGGGTGGCCGAAGCTGAGGGTGTGCCTCCTCCAAAATCCCTTTCCAGAGATTTACTAATTTTCTTTTTAATTGTGGGTAAAAATCAAATTTTTCACAATATATACCAATATTTATAAAATGATATATAAATATATATGCATATATGTGCATTTGGTTACATAAATGTTATTTATCTATCTATATATATATATTTTAAAAGGTGCTTAGATTACCTAAATATTACACAGAAATTAGAGGGATTCCCATGTTCCCCACCTCCCATACCTCCTACAACATCCCACACAAACATCCTTCATCAGTGTGGCACATGACTCGCAATGGAAATACACATCCTGGGGCCTTGCCACCAAGCATAGACCACAGTTCACATCATAGACCACACTCTCTCCCACACAGTTCTTCATGGTATATGCTGATGTAAAATGGCCTAAATCCGTCACCACAACGCCACTCAGGACAACCCCCAAGTCCCGAAAAAAGCCCCTGTATTTTGACTGCCCTTCCCCTCCCTGCCCTGAAAGCGTCCAGCGGCCACTGGCTACACCTCACTGTTATAATTTCTTCCACTGCTTGAATCACAATATGTCTACAACAGAATACCATGAAGTCCACTCTAGTCCATAGCTCTTCCCCCAATCCTGAAGAGACTGGGACGGTGATGTCCACTCCACCTCCAAGTGAGAGAGGGCTTATATCCCATGGATAAGATGGATGGGAGTATTCTGTCTGCAGCTGCAGACACTCCATTCCCTGGGATGGCCATTGTCCACCATTATCTCCTCACCAGTTGTCTTGGGTGAGTCCATTGAGCTCTAGAGTAGGAGTTGCAGTTCCACTGAGAATTGGCACAGCTGGCACATGGGCAGGCCAAAGGCTCCAGTCTTTCAAACCCCAGCACCACATATAGGTTTGAAAAGAAGGGACTGATGGACCATGTGCAGGGAGGACTTATTTGAGTTCAACTCTGTCACTCTCAGGAGCACAGATTCCAAAGTAAAGCCCACTGATAAGGCATCAAATTCTGGAGCTATCCCCCTTTATATAGGACCTGGGTCTTTCCAGAGCCCTCAGTAACCCCTTTGTTTGGGGTGATATCCACTTTGATATTCCATGAGATTCTACTGAGGTGTGTGTAAGCATTACCTCTGGGATGACCTCCCAACTCTCTTTGAAGTCTCTGAGCCCTATGAACTCATTTATCTTTATCTTTTCCCCCTTTTATTCAAGGTCTTTTTCCAGTCATATTGCCAATTGGCACTTGGTAGTAAATCCCTCGTTGTGAGGGAGGCTCATCCCCTGGAGTCATGTCCCACACTGGGGGGAAAGTACTGCATTTGTACGCTGAGTTTGGCATAGAGAGAGGCCACATTTGAGCAACAAGGAGGCTCTCAGGTGGCAACTCTTAGGCATTCCATAATAATAGGGTAAGTTTCAATTACAAGAGCAAAGACTCATAAGGCTAGTCATCAATAACAAGAACCCATCAGTGAGCCATCCTCTTTTGCCAGACAGTGCCCCTGCACTCAGGGGACTGTTGCTGCTACCTTGGAGAATGTGGCAGAGCTCTCCAGGCTGGGAATTCAGATTCCCTCATTTACTGAGCTATTGTCTACCCACCGTGACAATGCCCCCATTTACTAATTTTGAACACACTGGCTTCCAGGGTGCTTTTCCTCCTAACTCAAGTTTGCTTTTCCAAGAAACAGGCTCTCAGACAGGGATCTTCATGGTGGAGGTTCACTGCGGCATACTCTTGGGAAACACACCAATAGGGAGCCAGGGAAGCAGGGATGGGTAGAGGGAAGAAGTGCACTAGTGGGCCCTCTGGACTAAGGATGGTCCTTCAGAGTTGTCCCAGGAGGCTGGGGTTCCAGGCTTTTGTATCTCTATATCCACCAGTCACTAGAGGTGGGCTACCTCCAGCAGGGGGTGTAAGCTTGGGCAATGCTTTCCCCTTGGTTGAGGGCAGTTCCTGGGCAGGGGGGCAGCTGGGGAATGAGAGCTTTGGACTTGAAAGGGAGATCTGGGTAGGAGAACCCAGCATCCGCACAACTATTAGCACACAACACCGTGTCAAAAAGACAAAAAGATCCTCAGACTGCTGGATTCCCTTTGCCATTTCCCTGGGAAAGCTGGAAGTACCTGGGAATTTACATTCTGCAGGAGTTGCCCTTAACCAATGACTGATACAGACTCCCCAGCCTCATTCCCCACCTGTATTGGGATAACTCGGAGGTGTGACCCACATTCTCTCTAAAACTCCCCTATGGGATGGAGCCACATTTCCCTCTGAGGGACTTTGCCTGATATCCCACTCTTGCTTCATCTTCTTCCCTTCCTTGTTGCATTACCCCATTCCACTAGTGACTGGCTTTTCTTGGAAACTCTTCCAAATAAATCACAATGCCCTGGGTTCTCAACTCAGCTTCTGGGGAAACCAACCCAAGACAAGCAGCTTTGTGACCCTGGGCTTATGATCTAACCTCTCTAAAGCTCAGTTTCCTAATCTGCCAAATGAGCAGGCCAATAGCAAGTACTGTAGGATGTTGTTGGAACACTGCCTGGCACGAAGTCAGCATTGAATCAGAAATATCTATAATATAATAACACCTGGGGTTGGAGAGAACAGGGCTTCTGCCAATGGCACATACTTCTGGCTGATAAGTAACACTTTTGCATCCCCTGGGAGCAGACGTGAAACTTTTCCTATAACCATAGTTCCCTTTCTACACTCTTTCAGCTTCAGTCCCAAGCATCAGCCACAAATCAGTTGCCTGTCAGGGCCTATACAGCACTGCCTACTTTTTTTTAAGCATAAAAGGAGGAAATTCCTAAAGGAAAGATTTTAGAGTTCTTTTGAGTTTCTGTAAATTGAGTGTCCTGATTAGCTTCCCCTTATAAAGAACCTCTTGAACTAATAAAATTAACTTGAGGTAAAACATTGCCTCATTTTCGCCTGCCACTCAAGTGGAAGTACCTGCTATCTAAGAATGTAAATTTCATTAAATTTTTAACCATGTTTTTGCTGGGGATTGTGCAGGTCAGTGGATTCACTTGGAATTGGTAGGGAAAACCAGAAGAGCTCTTCATCGCAGGGGTCCCCTCTCCTGGATCTAGCTGTCCTGTCCCCTCATTGTTGATGGGGTCCATCCCTCTGGCAACATGGGGAGGAAGACAAAGGGATTTATGGTTCTCAACACTTCCCCAGCTGCAATTCCCCACTCAGTGATCTAGAGCAAGTTTGGCACTTAGACGTGAACTCGCCAAAGCTAGCTTTCCTCTGTTCATTGTGGCTGCCTGGAGAACTGCCTGTTCCATTTTGTATAGAACTCTATGGGCATGACCACAGATGAAAACATCAAGGCTTAGGTAGCAAGTCCTTTCCACATTTATGTTTAAATGAAGGCCCTCATGCTTAGTCTCTAGCCATTAAGAGATGGCCTATGGTCTCACTCTCAGCCCAAAACAGGCTTGTGAGGAGGACTCCAAGAGCACTTGAGCAGCAATGGAAGATCCAGTACCCTCTTGTCCCCCATGCTCTTCCCATGACTGGAGAATTGCATCTGGAGAACAGATTCTGAGTTCCTCTTTGACCTTCTTGAGAAAGAGGGTAGATATTGCTAGCAATGTCTGTTATGGGTATTGGACAGGAGATTATGGCATGTGTTTGCCATCCTTTCCTAGAGTTCCACGTTTCTGCAGAGCTTTCAGATTTTCCATGGGTGAAAGCTTCCTACCTTATACCCATCTCTCTCCCTCTTTCTCTCTCTCTTTCCTTTATACACACGTATACACACACATTATATATGCATATATATGTATGCATATATACATATATTTCATATATTTATATGTAAATTGGAATCACAAAAGAGTAGGATATGTACAATATTTTTCCTCAGCACTCCCATTTAACCTTCATTCAATTTCTCTTTCTCAAGACTAGTTCAATTGCCAGCTAAAATTACCTTCACTTACAAACCCTATGACCTTCAACCCATTATTCAAGTTTACTGTGACTCGGTTTTCTCATCTTTTAAATGAAGATAATGAAAGGGTTTATCTCTTAGGGTTCTGGTGAGAACTAAATGAATTTTATAGGTAAAGTACTCAGAATAGTGCCTGGAACATAGCTAGATTTAGATGCATTAGCTGATATAATAATTAAAATCATTTTTATTGTTTTTCAATCACTTGCTGTTTGCCATCAACTTTTGCTCTACAGGGACTGCTCTTTAATTTCCAAGGTTATCCATTTGTCTACCTGTTCATTTAAAAAGAGGAGAAAATATGTCAGCATTACTGATTTTCAGAAGTTTACAGGGCATGGAAATCTCAGGAAAGAGGCTTCATCTTCATTCTTGATGAGACCAAGTTAAAGGACATATACAAAAAGTCTAATTATTTTGGTGTCAGGTCTGGAAGTTGAACTTAAAAAGCTTATTTTTTCCCCTCTCTTTACCAAAATGTTAATGGAATGTAATTATTTTACTTGACATTAAAAAATATTGGTGATCTGGTTTTCTGTTTTATTTTGTGTTTTTTTTTTTGTTGTTGTTGTTGTTGTTGTTTTGGATAAAGGGATCATTTTCAGGATAGCCTTTCTTTTTCTTTTTTTTATTATGGGTAAAAATCAAAATTCTCACAATACATACAAACATTTGCAAAATGATATATAAATATATATGCATATATGTGTATTTGCTTACAAAAATGTTGTTTATATATATATACATATATTTTAAGAGGTGCTTAGATTGCCCAAAATATTACACGGAACCCACTGGGATTCCCATGTTGCCCACCTCCCACAACTCCCATCACATCCCACACAAACATCTCCCACAGTGTGGCCCACCACCCTCAATGAACTTACACATCCTGGAGCCTTGCCACCAACCATAGACCACAGTTCACACTGTAGACCACACTCTCTCCCACTCAGTTCTGAGTGGTGTGTGCTGATTTAAAATGGCTTACATCCGTTGCCACAACAGTACTCAGGACAACCTCCAACTCCCAAAGAAGCCCCTGTATTTCAACTGCTCGTCCCCTCCCTACCCCAAAAGTGTCAAGTGGCAACTGGCTCCACCTCATTGTTATAATTTCTTGCATTGCTAGAATCACCATATGTGAACAAGAGAATACAATCAAGTCCATTCTAGTCCATAGTTCTTCCCCCAATCCTGAGGGGACTGGGATGGTGATGTCCAGTCCAACTCCATGTGAAAGAGGGCTTATATCCCATGGATATGGTGGGTAGGATGATCCTGCCTGCAGATGCAGGCCCTCCCCATTCCCTGGGATGGCCATTGCTCATCGTTGTCTCCTCACCAGGTGACTTGGATGAGTCCATTGAGCTGTAGGGTAGGAGTTGCAGCTCCACCTAGATTTCATGAACACCTGGCACATAGGTAGGCGGGAGGCTCCAGTCTCTGGAAGTATACCTAAAAACTCCAGCATCGCATATAGGTTTGAATAGAAGGGACTGGTGAACCATGTGGAGGGAGGACTTATTTGAGTCTAATTCTGTCACTCTCAGGAGCACAGATTACAAAATAGAACCCACTGATAAGGCATCAGTCTCTGGGGCTATCCCCCCTTATATAGGACCAGGGTGTCTCCGGAGCTCTCAGGAACCCCACTGAGTGGGGTGATAGGCACTTAGATGTTCTATGAGCTCCTACTGAGGTGTGCGTAAGAGTTACCTCTGGGATGACCTCCCGACTCTCTTTGAAGTCTCTTAGCCACTTGAACTCATTTGTCTTTACCATTTCCCCCTTTTATTCAAGGTCTTTTTCCAGATGTGTTGCCAGTTGGCACTTAGGAAAAGTTTTCAATTAGCAATAATCGTGCCTAGGATAAACCTCATTGGCTACGATACTGCCACTGTGCAAAGCTGCCAGTTGGCACTTGGTATTAATCTCTCGTTGTCAGGGAGGCTCATCCCCGGGAGTCATGTCCCACGTTGGGGGGAAGGTAATGCAATCATATGCTGAGTTTGGCTTAGAGAGAGGCCACATTTGAGCAACAAGGAGGCTCTCAGGTGGCAACCCTTAGGCACCCCACAACTGCAGGCTAAGTCACATTTACAAGAGCAAAGACTCACAAGGGTAGTCATCAATAAAATATATATATATATATCAATGGGTCATCCTATTTTGACAGGCACTGTCCCTACACTCAGAGGACTATTGTTGCTCCCTTGGAGACTGTGACAGAGCTCTCCAGGCTAGGAATTCAGATTCTCTCATTTATTGTGTGATTATCCACCCATCGTGACCATGCCCCATCCCTCGATCCTTTGAATGATTTTGTATATCTTTCATGTATATTCGGATGAACCAATCCCCAAGAAACCCCCCCCCC